>JANSTW010098222.1:0-18208 GCA_027564275.1 Diadocidia ferruginosa | reverse complement strand
AAAAATATTCACTTTTCGTTGATCGATTAGCCTGTTCCTAAATTTTTAAATTTGTTGACACTCACGATCGAAAAAAAAGTAGATACTTGTTGTGTTTCATTAGCATTTTGATTCGATCAAGTTATCATTTTGATTCGATAAAATCGCAACATTTTTGATTCGATGATCAAAAATTTTTTTTTTTAGTTGATCAAATTTTGATTCGTTCAAAATCAATTTTGTTTTTGATTTGACCAAAATAATTTTTTTTATTCAATTGGATTTTGATTCGATCAGATTTTGATTTCACTATAGATTTTGATTCGATTAAATTTTGATTCAATTAAAATAATGTTTTTTTGATTCGATCAGAATTTTGATTTGTTCAGATTTTGATTCGATCTAAATTTGGTTCGATCAAAATATTTTTTTTTATTCGGTCAAATTTTGATTCGTACAACATCAGTTTGATTTGATCGATGATCTAATATCTGATTTTTTGCAAGCCTGGGTAAGATATATTATTCCATTTCTGTATCTTGTAAGACAATTTTTGTATAATTATTTAACAGAATCAAAATCAGATGTTAGATGAATTTATATAGATGTCAACCGAATTTTAACCAAAAATCGGTAACGAAAACGGACTTATCAAAAAAATGGTAGTGTGAACACAAGGGGAGGCAGCACCCTTTCAAAATAGGAGGGATTTAAAGTGTGTATGAAAAATATCGAAATATAAATATTTATAGGGGTTGTTGGATGACAAATGAAGAGTTTTAATTTATCGTTCTCTCTTCCTTATCTCCAGAACAACAAAAAATAAAAAAAATGATATTAACTCCTTCCCCCCCCCCCTCTATTCTGCTGTGCCCACACTACTACTTGTATTTTTTATCGTTTGTTGATCAACTATATCAGATTTTGAGTGAAAGATGACAACTTTTTACCGATTTATTTTCCCTTAATTTAGCTTTCCCTGAATATTTATATGCTGCTACTATATTATAATATGACAGCCAAACAAACCAATATACTATCCTCCGTCCGCATGTACATATATTGTATATAGGTTTAAACTAATTAAAATTAATAATGTCATGTGGAAAATAATATTTTAAATAAATTAATAATAAAAAAACTATAGTGGAAAAAACAACAAACAAGTAAACGGTGTGCATACAATGCACATAATTATAAGCGACGATAAATGGGAAATAATTGTAAAATTTATATTATACAAAATTACAGTATGCGTTTTTGTACTACAAATACACTTTGTACTTAACGTATACAGTATAGTTATCAGACACGATATTATTGGGTTCAATATTTTTAAATTAAAAAAATAAAACGAAAATTATTTTATTAACCTTTATTGGGTTATATGGCATGGTTTCTACTGTCTAGGTAAAAAGCTGGTAATAATATGATACAAACTTTTACTCAAGTAATAAAATAACCATGTAAAATAATTTTTTTAGAACTCCCATAAGTACTAAATTTTTATCAAATCCTTTATACTAAGCAAAATATAGTTCAATAATAAATTCTTTAACAATTTTTGGTTGATTATTATTATTTGTATTTTCTAGCGAATAAATATAAAAACGACTAGAAATAAAGATTTCGAAACGTAGCATCCCAGATAAGCATATTTTTTTAGATTATTCACTATATAAAGCTTAACATGAGGACATGAGGTACACCACACTACAATTTACGAAAATCTGTAAAACTTTCTCTATAATATGCTTAATGCTCATGGACAACTAAAAATTCATTCCAACCAATTATTTCCAAATCCGCCTACTGGTAAAAAACCCTCTATATTTTCATATTTTTCGGCAATTATTAAATCGTTTTTAAGCCTCTCTTTACCTAAGCCCTAATGCAATCTCAGAGTATGTGACCACCAAAAACTCACCCCCACCAAAATGTGTGCAAATCTCTCTCCTGGTAAAAACATTTGTCTTTAAGCTCATATTTTTAGCTATTTTTACAAAAAAATTGTATGGGAGCCCTCTTTAACCTTTGCTCTACTGGTAAAAACACATTCTCTATACGCTCATATTTTTAGGCCATTTTTAGAAAAAAAATCGTATTGAAGCACCCGTTCATTTTTGACCTAGAGACAACTAAAAATTCATTCCCACCAAAATCGATCAAAATCCGTCTACTGGTAAAACAACTTTCTCTATATGTTCATATTTTTCCGCTATTTAAAAAAAAAATCGTTCAGGAGCCTTTCTTAACTTTTGGCCTAGACATTCCTAATGCAATCCTAGAGTATGGGACCACAAAAAACTCACCCCTACCAAATCCGTCCACTGGTGTAAAATTTTCTTCCGTCTGATATTTTACGGACAGACAGACGGACGTACATTGTTTTCTTTTTAGTTTTTCTGACTCATCATCATCATCATCGGCAGCCCCCGAAAAGAAAATTAAAACAAAGCAGTGGATTGGGTTTGGTAGCCCCCTGATTAGAAGAGAAATGTACAAATACAGTATTTTTATTTTTTTTTCTCGGCCCAGAACTAGAGCGCCGCAAACTCTTCGAACAAACGTTGTTAAGGGAAGACCTTCCACTACAAAGTTTGGGGAGGATCCAAGAGGAAGGGAAATGCTACATATTTACCAATTTTTTTATGAATAGTAAAATGATAATTTTTTTTACAAAATTTAAATTTATAATCCAAAAAATAAAAAGGAAAAACAATGCAAGTCTATGTACAAGAATTTCCGTCTTCAAAACTTCTTTAATTGCCCGCTATTATTTCACATCTTTTATACCTTTTCGCAAATGCGTATCCCAACAAATTGATTATCTATTTGTCGAAATGTGTTTTTTTTTCTCTTGCTTCTTCTATATAATAAAAAGAAAACCCATTCATTTACATTAAGGACGTTCCGCATAGTGAGGTAAAATGATTTATTTAGTTACACACCGTTAATATTCTATTTAGTAATTTATTATCTTGAATGGTATTTTTTTCGGTACAATAATTACGTAATATGCTTTTATTTTATGAACCTTATGCTTCTTGTATATTATATTGCAGAGGTGAAAGGTCCTTCCTTTCGTGTGTGATAGATTTTTTTTTGTTCAACTCTTGTGTTAGAACTTACATATAGGGTTCCTTCTATGTAGTCTAACAACTTGTCTACTGATCAGTGCGAGTTATATACAATACTCTGCCTTTGATAATAAAACCATGGTTTCATTTAAAAAAACGAGTTAAATTTTCTCTATGCTCCCAATGCTTTAGAGTAAAGGACACGATGGTGACCAAGAGTAATGATCTTTGTAAATAAAATTTAAAAAGCCCGTATATATTGCGGATTCATCTTTCATAGGTCGTTATTTCGAACCTCGAATATTTTTTGAAAAAGATCAAATTATTTTGAGCGTGCTACCTCACCACTGACCTGAAAACCATCATTTCTATACGGACATAATATAATATAATAATCTTTTACCTTCTTAATAGTAAATTAATGCGGAAACAACGCAGGAAAAAAAACAGGAAAAGAAAAAATTAAATAAAGAAAAACTCTTTCTAAATAATAATTACGTGTATACCTACCTATTCCGTATTATTCATTTGTAAATGACTTAAATATAGCAAGGATACGCAAAATAATCAATTACATTAAAAGAGATACATGTAATGTATACCTATATATAATATAGCAAGGGGTTGTTAGTTTAAGTTATTTAACTTGATCACATAGCGAGTGGTTAGTATTATACAATGTAATGAATATTCGAGAATTAAAGACATTGCATTTTTTAAATAATTAATTAAGTGGTTTTTATTCTATACATTTAATAATAATAAATTATTTATTGTTTAATTTAATTTTGTATGTTATTTTGAGAGCAATCGAGAGTGGTAGGCTATAGGATCATTTCACTGCTAAGACTAACCGGATTAAATTCGTAAGGCTATATAGTTACTAGACATACTAAAATCAGAATTTTAGTAATGTATTAAGCCGAAAATAAAAATTACAAAATTAATTTTAAAAAATCTTTAAAATTAAAGATAGCCCCTTTAATTCAAGATGGCGTCAAAACACAAAACACTTAATAAAAAATAATAATTTCAAAATTTATTTTTTGTTGTACACTAATTACGGAATAACTTTAAATGAAAGGGTTATAGAAAATAATACATCATATGATTTTGTAGAATATTATTTAGTTTTGAAAGTCTCCACCGTGCCGCCACCGGTACTTTATTGAAAAGCTTCGGGCTGTGTAGAATTCTCGCCAATTTCATCAAAATAATTTGTATGCAAGAGTATTAGGAAATAACAAAATACATATTTTTTGTACAGCATACTCAGCAGACCGCTTACGTCCTCCCCCAACCTTCTCAAAAAAAAATTTCTGACATTTTCATCTACATTGTATCTAAGGATGGAGATCTCTTTTAAACTATTTGGCAATACAAATTTATGATTAATTTTATTGGAATTATTGTTTAACAAATTCAACAAGGCAATAGTGAACCGTTTAGTAAAGTAAACGGACTATTAAAAAAGCGCCAAATATTATAGTAGTTTTTATCTCAGAAAAGTTTAAAAAAAAGTTGAGAAATTATAGTAATTTTGTAAATAATTTAACTTATTGTATAGTAACTAATAAAAAACATTCATTTTTTTTAACAATTTCCTATTTTTCTTTTGCAGCAATGACACATTTGGATAAACTACGTTTGTGGGGAAAATCGATACGTGTGATGGCTAGCAAACATCAAGCCGTCCAACTGCCAAAAGAAGGACAACCCGACGCTGGTCTTACGAGAGATTATGCACAAAATCCATTGCACCGATTTAAGAAACCGGGCAGTAAAAATTATCAAAATATCTATCCACCATCAGCTACATTGCATTTAAGCAACATTCCGTAAGTTATACCATAATATTGTCATTATTATATAAATATGATTTAAGACAGGCTCTCGGTCGATAACCTGTCTTAAAGCATACTTATATCATTAAAATCAATCGTAAAAACTACATTAATTAAATAAAAAATAGAAAATGTTTAAAATTAATTCTTGAATGTGCAACATCATTGAAACATTGCAATTAACGATCGAAAAAAAATCGTATTTATTTTCGATAATTAGTTTCGATCGATCAAACACTTAAAAATTATTTTTCCTTGTTCTCAAAACAAAATTAAATATTTCTTTTGCATAAATAAAATAATTTATAATATTATTCTAAATTTGTTGATCGGTTTAATGGAATTTTCCAGAAATTTTACAGTCGGTTTTGTTTCATTTATTAAAAACCAAATATTTTAAGTTTGAATAAAAACTTTTTTTATTATACTGATGAATGATTATGTCCCATAATACTGGACGAAACGTCAAATAAATAATTATTTTTTTGAATTTAAAATTTTTCAATATTAAAGTTTTTACTAAAATTAAAAATATTTTTTTTACTAAATAAAACAGACCTGAGAAACAATAAAAAATCAAAAATACTTGAAAAAATATTATATTATAAAATCATTGAAACACTTTTTTCAAAATCGTATTATTAATTAGCTTTAAAGCTCAAATATTTTCGAATAAAGCTAAATTCTCTATTCTTTATTCCAAAACTTTTCATCCTATCAATATTTGTACAAATTAAGATGGAAAAATCAATGCACTTCAATAGTTTAAATGAAATATTTCTTCCTTATAAAGATTCTCATTGCACAGTGCACTGCAAAGTGCACACATTGCCTTGCCAGGAAGCGGATATATGCGCAGCGATTTCTTTCTTTTCCCGAAAACTTTCAACCCCTAATTTCTTAATTATTAAATGAAAGTTTTCTCAATTTCAATTATATAAATTTCAATGAAAATCTATTTTATAAAATCAATTTAAAATGTATATTAAAATCATTTTATCATGTTTATTCAAAGTGTCTTATGTAAAATATTCATACACACAGTAGCAATATTATTTAAAACGAATGGGAAAAATATTAAAATTATGTTTTTCTCTTTAAATAAAAAAAAAAAGAAACGAAAAGAAAAACTTAAAATAATAAATCCTTCTTTGTGTATAATATTAGTTTGCATATTAACTATAATTCAGTAGTTCTCAACCTTTGCTATATATATATGTTGAAGAATATGTATGTTAAAAAGGTCTTGACAAGAGCTACAACTTTAGTTCTAAGAGTTGTAGTCCATCATTCTTCCATCAGCCTCCAGAAGGGGTTAAAGGATTTCTTAGAAGGAACATTTTATTTTTCTGTTTGCAGGCAGAGGAGAGAACGTTAGACTAAAACTCTTTGAATTAAAATTGTAGCTCTTATCAAGACCTTTCATTTGAACACACGCAACCCATATATAAATGTAATTTTGATATTTTTCTGTATAGGTGTGACTAGAAGTAGAATAAGTCGCGACAATACGCAATTTCGTGAAAAATAAGCTCCAAAAAATTGTGTACAAAAAACCACAATTTGAGGTGAATTTTTGTCTTATACAGCAAATCGTATAAAGGAAAAAATATTCACTACAAAAATCAGCCCCAACTATAGTACTTCTATTTTTACTATGAAAATAATTTATTTTCGCGACTCTTTCTTCTAGGTGTGACCTCATATAATACTGAATTTTAAAACCTTTACATACAAACTTTAACCTCCCCCACCTGACGAAAGGAGGAGTTTCCTCCAAAAGTTGAGGTATAATTTTTTGGTCAAAGAATGACCCTTTGCAGGATAAAAGGGTTGATATCCTATTTAGAGCATATTCGCTGTACTGCAATTCAGCCCGATTTTTTGCTAAAGCGTTTACTTCATGTAAGTTCTACGGTTTCCACGTCCTGGAGAAACGTTCGGTGCCACCACGAAGATTTATTGTTCCAACTTAGCTCTGCCTTCACTATGTCATCGCTTGGTCGTCGCAGAGTTTAGTGTCCAGATCCAGAGTGTGAGACTCACTGTGTATGGGACTGACTGAGCGTGGGATTGACTGCGTGTTGTACTGACTGAGTGTGAGACTGACTGAGTGTGGGACTGACTGAGTGTGGGACTGACTGAGTGTGTGGGACTGACTGAACGTGGGACTGACTGAGTGTAGGAGTGACTGAGTGTGGATCTGACTGTGTGATGAACTAACGCCGTGTTATTGACTGACTGCGTGATGAACTGACTGAGCGTGGGACTGACTACGTGTAGGATTGACTGAGTGTGATATTGAATTAGCGTGGGACTGACTGTATGTTGAACAGACTGAGTGTGAGACTGACTGCATGATGAACTGACGCCATATGGAACTGACTGAGTGTGGGAACTGACTGCGTGATTGACTGACTGCGTGATGGACTGACTAAGCGTGGGATTGACTGCTTGATGAACTGACTGAGCGTAGGAATGACTGAGTGTGGGATTGACAGAGTGTGGGACTGACTGAGTGTGAGATTGACTGAGTGTGTGGAACTGACTAAGTGTTATAATTCTCTCTTTTTGGTTCATTAGGTCCGAAAAAAAATGGTTTGTCACCACCGATGTTAGGGAAAAAAATATTGTTTTAATCCAGAAGGATTTTTTCCATATTATGTTGTTCTGTTGGCTAAGTATATACATAATAATATAATATATTTTTAGCTAGGAGATCTTAATAAAATTCCATTTATAACTTGATTGTTATTATGCTAAAAGAAGAGATTTTAATGAACGTTTTGAATTTTTCTGTATAGAAAAAAATATCCATCGCATAAACTTTTCAGTTATTCGCATATTCTAGGATAATAATATATATACTTAGATTAAATGAAAAAAGCTTTTTGTAATGGATTTTTAAACAGCGAACAAGGTATATTACAACAAATTGTTTTGAAATATACTTTTTCCCCATTTTTTTTTCATTATTTGTAACTTTCTTCAAAGAAATAAAAAAATAAATTTCCAGCTTTGTTTTATTTACTGTACAATGTACATGTATTGTACATTCAAATTCAATTTTTTTTTTGTGCATTTCTCGCAATATACTAAAAACTAACCGAGTAAAATTCAGCTTCTCTATTACACTATATTGGATATATATAGTTATTATACAAATGTCCTTTTTATTGTAAATTGTCTTTAGGGGATATTGTTTGTATAAGTAGAATTTTTGTCCATTTTTATGGTAAAGTAAATTGTGACATTGATATTAAAGTTTTTTGAGCCGATTGTCATATTGTTTAATCACTGTAGAATTTCTGTTTCAAAGAAAATATTTAAAAAAATCGGCTATAATATAAGAATCCTTTCGGATATTGTAATATTATTTTATTATTAACTCTCGATTACTGTACTGAACTGAAATAAATCCATTTAATTTAAATATTATTACTTAAATAGTTTATTTTTTAATAAAAATTATATACGCTGGGGTTATACCAATATTAAAACTTTTACATAGAGAAAATCATTAGTTAAATATATATGCTGTTGGTTTCGGTTCTATAACTTCATCAGCTCAAGGACCAACACTTATTTGAATAACTTTATTTTTTAAATTTTATTAGCTAATTTTTTGGTTATAATTAAATGCATATTTTCGGATTTTTAGAAAAAGTCCTATTATTTTTTTTTCCTTTTTAACTGGACATTCTGGAAATCACCGGATTCGATGGGATACCAATAAAGAATTTGAAAATTTATTAACCCTTTGGCACGTGAATTAATTCTATGCATTTGAAAATTGTTTTTTTTTTTGTATCTTAGTAACATAAAAAAGTTATTTTGCATAAAAAAAAAATTTGGTCTAAATTAATTTTTTTGAAGAACATATTGCACATAAGTGTTAAGAATTATTTTTTATGGAACACATGTTTCATATATATATTTTTAATTTTTAATTTAATTTAATTAGTTTTTTTTTTAATTTAATTTCTAAAAATTGTTTGTCATGTACATTTAAATGTGCGCCACTCGCGAAAGGGTTAATAAAAGTGTTTCTACTTTCTACTATAGTCAACTAAATAAATTTTCCATCTATTTTATGTCCGTTTTTAAAAATTTAAATAAAATTGTATTTTTTTTCCACAAACAAATTCCTATAGTTATATTAATCAATCCCAGCATAAATCTGCAAATCCACCTCATTATTCATAAAAATATATAAAATATGCAAGCTAATTCAACATAATTTATTTGTTCGATGATATTGTTCTTTTTAATAGACTAAGCGATTTTAATAAACATAAATCATATTAGATGCAAATTACCGTCAAAAATATAAACATTAATAAATAGACTTTATAAATGCGCCGCCCGCCAATTATTATACCAAAAACAATACGTTATATGTTCCTTTTCGAAAATATTTTCGCATTATTTTGTCTATTATCCTTTTTGTCTATTATAATTTAATTTCTCGAAAATATATAAATCGTTTTGGGAGAGAAAGTTCTTTTTAAAAATTATTAGTGCTCATTGTAAGGTAATTTAGAAAAAAAATTACCGCCATAAATAATCGCCAAAATAGGTTTATAAGAAATAATAATTTGAGGAAAATTATTCAATTTATTATTTTCATTTTTCTTGTAAATTATGCGAAAAGAATAAGAAAATATTATTTAGCGACATTAAAATTAATTTTTTGTGGAGATGTTAGATTGTGGGGAATTTTGGCTTATATAATTATCAAAAGATATATTTAAAATTTGTAGTACTTTATTTAAAAATAATATTTTTTTTTTATTATAAATAATTATTATTATTATAATAATTAGTATGTATATTGAGAAATAAATGTGTTGGTTATTGTCAATAATAAAGAACGCCTATATATACGTTTTGCATGTAAAAGCTCAAAATATTCCACAAATCGCCTAATGTTGTGTATAGTGAACAAAATTAAAACAAACACATTTCTTGCAAAGCAGTGTGGCGTTCCATTTAATTTTAATGATGAATTCATACAGCTTTTGGGCTATTAAGTCTATAAGCTTAAGTCTATTTCTTTTCTGCAAAAACGTTTCTTTTATATGTTGAGTTCGAGATTTGTATGTGAGAATAAATTGTTAGTCTTTTTTCATATTAGTGTAAAATTCGGATATTGTAAATTTTTAATAATCTTTTATTTTGGTAAAATACACAAGCCTTTTCCCCTTTCAAGCTTAAGTACTTGCTAATTTGTTGCTTATAATACTCCCAGGCATCAGAGCGTGACGATTGTCGTGGATAGCCAAGCTGCTATCTAAGCTCTAAATTCGTCTACTATATCTGTTCTAATTTTGTTAAACAATGCTATTACGAACGAATCATTAGTTGTCAGTATGACATCACTCTTATTTGGATTCCAGGACATAGCAGTATTACGGGTAACGAGCAAGCTAACGTTCTTGCTAGAATAGGCTCTACTCTGGATGCTAACCATTAACCAAGCTTAGGCAAAAATCTGACTTTTCAGATATTTGTTCTTAGAAGAGGTTCGTCAAGATACAAAATTTTGGTGGGTGCCAAATGAATGGTAGACTTTTGGAGCAGTTATAGCCATTAAACTTTTAAAGCTTAATAAAACCAAACGTAGCACTATAAAAGGGCGGGAAAAAATTTTAAAGCGTAGTTTTTGTACTTTTTCCCCTTATCAGAGGGCCCCCTGCTTTAGGGAAAAAAATATAAAAATATGGTTCATGTACCTTTGATATTATCAGGGAGATGCCGTTTCTGAACCACCTGCTACTGCCCCGGCAGTCCCTGCTAGGAGGCGGAATAGATCCCCTTCCTAGAGAAAAAAACATTAAAGGAGTCGGGGCGAGGAAAAAAATATAAAAATGCGGTTCCTGCAACTTTAACATTATCAGGGAGCTGCCGACCCCCAGACTCCCTACTTTGTTTTAAATTTTTTATCATGGGGATCTTCCGCCCCCAGCTGTATCATTAGCTTTGTCTTTATAAATTATTTCGTTAGCTTGGGTGATGTGGAAAGAGCTTAAAAATAGAATTGAGGTCCCGTTTCCACGTAATTATTTTTTAAAAGGAAAATATATATTTTTTTAATTAAAAACTTCCGACACAGGCCACACCCGAAACAGAAAAATGTCGGTTTCAAAACTTATGTGGCTAATTGCTACAAGTTTCTACCTTTACACCCACTAAAATTATTTATCTTAGCCAGCCTTCTCTTACAATATATAAATTATATCAATTTTAGCCCCTCCCACCTACACGGAGTGTTGGATTTGGCCTAACTTTTTTTAAATGATAGGTATTTGTAATACCTTTTATTTGATACCATACACTCCTTACCCCTCTCCCAAACCTCCCCAAAATATCGTTTTTTCTGAAATGTTGACTAGACTTTGACCCCTTCCAAACCGTTATAGTGGTTTTCGAAGTCTGGGAGGGCTCCCATAGGCGTTAAAGTGTAGTTTGGTCCTTTATTTTATTCAAATCTATTCTGAAATTGTCGAGATACAGGTTAAAGTGTCTCCAGAGCCTTTATCTTGTATAAAACCGCCATTATTATTTTTAGAAACAATATTTTTCTATAAACTTACTATTTTCATAATAAATAAAATTTTGTTTCACGAAAATCGTTTATTTAATGGAAGAAAATATTAGGAAATGAATTACAATTCGCCATTTTGATTAGGTCAGTCGTTTTGATTTTTTACGCACAATTTTTGCCTCAAAGAAAATCTTAAATTATAAAACTATATAATTCCAAAATTTAAAAAAAAAATGTCAATATTTGTACAAGTTTCAAGCGATATATGTTTTTACTGCCATCTTTACATTTTTTCTTTAGAAAAAAAAAGTTTGTTATTCGTTTTCTGAAAATTTTCTTAACAATACATTTTTGTTATTACTATTTATTATAAATGACACAGGGAAAAATTTTACAAAAGACACCATCTTGAATAGATCTACCATTTTGTATTTTTTTTTATCCTTAAAAATAAAAAAACATTAAAATAATTGGGTGTAAAAATTACAATCAAATATGTTAATTTTTGAATGAGTTAAAAAAGATGTTTGTTTAAGCCACCATCTTGAATATCTCTGCCATCTTGAATATATCCACCATCTTAGATTTTTTTTCTTGAAAACATTGTCTAAAAATCCTATTTTTTTTTTGTTTATCATATAATGAACAATAAAATTGTGGTTATCAGCATAAAACAAGCCAAGTCCCTTTTAAGCGGTCTTAGACCTGACTATATAGTCACGATTTTTTGAACAACGATTATTATTATATTTTTTTTTATTGACCCAGACTAAAATTTGTCTTACATAGTAAAAAATAATATATTTTGATGTCTCAAATAAAAAATTATTAATCTCTTTAATTTTTTTCATTTCAGAGCAACTGTTACAGAAGAAGAAATTCGTGAAGCTTTCACTAATGACGAATTTGATGTAAAAGCTTTTAAATTTTTCCCGTAAGTTTTAAAACAAAGCAAAAATTTTATTAATTTAAAAAAAATCCTAAATTCCTTAAAATAAAAATAAAAATATTAAATAAATTTAATAATATAAATTAATTTTCTCTCTTTTAATTCACAGCAAGGATCGCAAAATGGCATTGCTGCAGCTCAGTTCTGTGGAAGAGGCTGTGTTAGCTCTAATCAAAATGCACAATCATCAATTATCTGAATCAAATCATTTACGTGTTAGTTTTTCAAAATCAAATATATAAATTTGTTTTATGCGACAGTTGCGCTAACTACATAATCAAATAAAATATGTCTTGAAAATATGTTTTATCGAAAGACGGCGGGCGCGACACTGAAAAAAAAGAAAATATTTAAGTAAAAAATGTTAAACAAAATATTATATTAACTATATATTAGAAGAAACAAATCGTCACTTTTTATTAAAAAAAATCAAACAAATATTTTTTAATTTAAATTTATATTTTATTTATAAGGCTACATTAGTATATAATTGTAACAGTTAGAGAAAATAAATATTATAAGATAAGCAAAAAGTATTAAACTAATTATTGAAGAAAAAACAAGCGAAAAACGAAAATTTTTATTTATTTGTTTTTTTTTAACTGCGCGGATCTGAAATATTTGATCTGATTTTTTTTTAGATTTTTAGAATTATTTTTTAAAAAAGTACACACATACTGTACACAATTCGGTCCCAGTTGTTAAGATTTAAAAAATCTACATTATAAAGTTTAAAACTTTTTTCTTTTCTTTTTTCTTTAAAAAAAATTAGTTAAAAATCAAAATTAATTAATTTAAAAAAAACTCCCAGTATCTTTTGTAAAATTACCGCAAAAAATTTTTCAAAAACAAAAAACTTAGTTGTTAAAATATATTAAAAGAAATATTATTAAATTATGTTAAGTTTACATATAAATAAGCAGTTTTTTTTTTAATAATTTTTTAAAATATTATAATAATGATGGTTGCTATAAATTATATTATTTAGATGATGAGAAAAATGTTTTTCTATTTTGAAATGCAAACAAGTTAAATATTTAAAAACTATTACAACAAATTATTGTAAAATTGTAAAAAGTTTTTTTAATTTTTTAAATATTTTTTTAATATTAAACGATTTTTTTTTTAATTAAAAACAAAATTTGTATTATTTCTAACAAATTTTGTATTTTAGTTAAAAACTAAATTTGTAATATTTTTTAAAATTGTTTTTAAAAAAATTTTCAAAAATTTCAAATTTTTAATTTGTTGAAAAACAACAAAAGGCCTATACAAAAAAATAGAAAAACATTTTATGTTTATTAAATCGGATTTAAAATAAAAAACAAACAAACAAAAAACACGCTTGAGAAAATGAAAAAAAATATTTTTAAAAATGAAATTAAAAAAAACAAATTGATTATTTAAACAAAAATGCGTGCTGAGCTTAACAATGGTGATTAAAAAAAAATAATGTTTAATAAAAAAAATCCTCACTTTTATAATGAAAAAATTAAAAAAAAAACTATCATTTATTAAAAAGAGCAAAAAAATAATATTAAATTTAATGAAAACAAAAAATATCATAGCTAGATAAAATAAAAACAATATAAAAAAAATTTATATTATTTGATATCAACAAATATATTATATTATATACATTGTACGTACACATCTTTTAAATTATTAAAAAAAAATGGAAAAATTATTGTAATTTATAAAGACATTTTAAGATCAAAGTTTAACAAAAATGAAGAGAAAATTTAGAACAAACAAAATGCGCATCAACATTTTTTAGATATTAAAAATATTGAAATATCGACAATCAAAAAAAAGAGATAAAAATCGTTATTTTTAAAAAATATACACACACACACTTAATCATCAATATCAAAATGAAGAACAAACAAACATATACTATTTAAATAATTGAAAAGATTTTAAATATTTTTTTTTCTTTTAATTTTGACTTTAAATTTTTAAATTTATTTTTTAATAAAAAAAATTAAATTATTTAATTATTGTATTAAAACTATTTTTTTTAATTTTCTTGTTTTTTTTTTTAATTATTATATTTTCTTTTAAAAAAAATTATTTTTTTTTTTTTTAATTAAAAGTTCAAAATGTTTTTTATTATTTTGATATTTATCAAAAAAAAATTTAAATTAATTAATTGTCTTAATACGTACATTTTTATTTTCAAATTAATTGTTTAAAAAAAATGTTTTAATACAATTAAATAATTTAAAAAATATTTTTTTTTAATTTTATAATTTTTTTTTTTTTTTTCATAAAATCAGTAAAGTAAAAATAAACTACTAATCACCAAAAAAAATTTGTGATAAAAAAGAAACAAAAAAAAATACATTAATACAATTTGTGTCAAAATAAAGTATAGAAAAAAAATAGTTAAAAAACATATAAAGTATAAATATAAAATTTAGAAAAAAAAGTGTTTTGTAGAGAAATTTATTTTCCATTTTTACGTTTTAAATTTTTGTACATTTTTAAAATATTTTTTTTTAATTTAGCTTCATATTTTAAGCAATAAATTATATAATTAAACACCCTATTGAAGATAGGAGGCGCCGTATTGAAGTTGCTAACCGTAGAAAGGGTGTTTTATTAACGTCTTTTTAACGCTGTAGAACGATGAAATTTGCTGAGATTGTCTTTAATCGACTGAAGTTGACTGAAATCGACTAAAATCGGCTTGAAATCGCTTTCTTTATTATCGACTTAAATCGGCTAAATAAATAATTAAACACCCTATTGAAGATAGGAGACGCCGTTTTGAAGTTGCCAGCCGTAGAAAGGACGTTTTTTTAACGTCTTTTTAACACTGCCGATCGATATAATTGACTGAAATTGTCTTTAATCGGCTGAAGTTGGCTGAAATAGACTAAAATCGGCTTGAAATCGTTTTCATGATTATCGGCTTAAATCGGCTAAATAAATAATTAAAATAGAAGATGCTGTTTTGAAGTTGCCAACCGTAGAAAAGCGTTTTATTACCGTCTTTTTAACCGCTGCCGAACGATGTAATTGTCTGAAATTGTCTTAAATCGACCGATGTCGGTTGAAGTCGGCTAAAATCGGCATGCATTAACTTTGAAATCGTTTTCTTTATTATTGCCTTAAATCGGCTAAATAAATTCAAATCAAAATCTTCAAAGTTTGATCGTATTTTTTACAATTAATTGATCAATTCAATTCAGTTATTGCGTTATTTGGTTTTTTAGAATTTTTTAAATTTTTTTGGCCGCTGCTTTCATCGCTTCTTATTAAAAAATAATTTAAATGTTTTTTTTTCGGTTATTTCCAACTAATACATTTAAAAATTATTATTAAATGATATTTTTTGTGGAAAAAATTGCTATTTATGAAAGTAGTTAAAGAAGTGAATGAAATATTATCTTAAATATGGCGCTATTTTTAATTTTTTTTTTTAATAATTTAAATAATATTTTGAAAATTAAAAAACCGTAAATTTTTTTTTACAAAAAAAAGCTAGTTAAAATATTAATGGTTAAAAAGAGACTATTAAACAATAATTATTATTATAAATTACCGGCTGCGCCATAACATATATTAAATGTAGAGTTTAAAAATTAGCGAACAAATACCCAAATATATGAAAGTTGTATAGAAAAATTCTTATAATTTTTTGTATATGTGTATATTAAGGAATAAATCTAAAAATTAAAGCAAAAAACAAATTTTTACGACTAAAACCAATTTTCTTCGACAAAAACCAACAACAAAAACACATATAAATATGAAACATAATCAATAAATTGTATTGCGCAAATACATTTTTCTACATTGTATTATTTTTATATTAATTTACAACCATACAAAAAATAACCACGCTAAATGGCAATCTCAAAAATATTTTTAAAAAAATAAACTGAAAAAAACAAAAGATTTAAAAGAAGACCAAATATACATAGAAAACTATATAACTATCAGACGCATTTTGAAATAAAAAAAATATTTACACAAATAAAAACGTATACAAAATTTTATCAAAAAAAAAATTATTAAAAACTGAAAATGTTAATAAATGAAAATTTTTTCAACAGAGACAAAAACAAAAAAAAATAAGGAAATTTAAAACAAATAGAAAAATATTTTTGAGCCTCATAAGACATTTAAAAAAAAAAAATTACAAATTATTTAAAAAATATAAACCATATTTTTTAAAAAATTATCGCATATCTCTACATTCGTCATGAATATTATCATAATGCAGGGTGTTTGTTTTGAGCTATAGAAATTGGAAATAAAATAAATTAATATCTATAAAAAAGAGGCCATTTTGAAAGCCAACACAAAATGGATCCCTTTAAAAAAGTGCTGTCAACGTAAAGTTGCGGTACAGAGCAGAAAACGCACCCTGTATTGGCATCAATTTGGGTAAAGCACCATAACCTGAAAATTTTTTAAATATTGAACTAAAAATTTCATTACAAAAAGTTGAATTATATTTGCCAAGTCACACAATTGAATAGAAAATGATCAAACTTTATTTTTTGAAATGTTAATTTTCTTGACCAAAGCCATCTCACTGACAAAAATCACAAAACGTCTATATTGTGAGATTGTCTAATGTCTTTTCAAAATTTGTGTGAAAATCAATAGAACCAGATCAAAGTACACATATAGAAATTATCAAAAAATGACCAAAATCGTCTCGATTCTAACATAAATAAGCGTAAAATTATTATAAATTATAATAAATTATGTCAAAATATAATAAATCATTATTCAAATTATATAAAAAAAGTAAATTACTAAAAGAAATATAGACAAAGTAAAAATTGTACTAAAAATAAAACAAGATAAAAATTAAAAAAATATTTTTTTCAGTTTTTTTTGGTGGCAAAGAACGTGTCTTTTCACATACATGCAGGCTCAGTATTGTAAATATCATTAAAATTGATCCTAGAGATTCGTAAGCTAATTGACAAGTTGCGATTAATTAGAATCTTAGGTAAACATTTTTTCCCAATTCAATATTCTAAAACATTCTTAGCCGCCAAATTTTCTCTATAATCTTAAAATAAACAAATTTACTTTCTAGTATATCTTATACAATATATATATTCTATACACCTATTATATAAATCATATTATTATAATCTTTAAAAAATATTAAAAAACATTTCTAAAAAAAACTTATAGCGCATCATTTAAAAATAATGTTAAAAATTAAATTAAAAAAACAACAAAAGAACAAAAACAATCAAATATAAAGTAAAAAACAAAAAACATTAGTTTGATAAAATATTATAAATATATTTAATTAATTATTATTAAAAAAAATATTAAAAATAAAAAAAAAATCTCTAATTATAAAAAAGAACAAAATACAAACAAACAAACACACACACATTTACTCTATACCCTCTAATATTCTTCAAAAATATATAAAGAAGCAAATTGAATGGCATTTTTAAATGGCGACAATTTTATTTTGATTTTTTTTTAAATTGAAATAATTTAAAATATTTCATTTAAAAAAAATTAATTAAAACAAAATATTAATTTTTTTTAACCAATATTTAAAATGGCCTAAAAAAAGGACGTGTAAAGTATAAAAAACTAATTTTAATTTTAGATTTTAAATTACAGTATTAATTATTAAAGAAAAATCTTGTTTTTTTTAAATGCAGCTAATTATTAGACGTATTTTTTTTTTAATTTGTGCTCAAAATTTATGTACTATTGGTATATGCGAAAAGTAAAAAAAAAAATATTAAAAATAATTTTTAATAACAAAAACAATTTTTTTGTTTTACCAAATTAAAATATTTAAAAATAAATT
>JANSTW010098111.1:0-18213 GCA_027564275.1 Diadocidia ferruginosa | reverse complement strand
CTTTCAATAAAACACTTTTTTTTGTAGTTCAGTGGGCGAGTAAACTCAGTTTGTCCCAAAAAAAATCAACATAAGTGCGAAGACTTTTTGCACCGATAAATTTTTAAATATGATTCTAAATTATCTCATATGCTTAAATTATACTCATACGGAATCACGGATGTAAAAATATAATTTCCAAATTCCGTGTATGGAATTATAAAAATATTTTATATTCAAATATTGATATTATTTTCCATTTCAACTGATTCAAAAATGTATATTCGTGCATTTATTTTCAAATAAAACAACCAACAGCGCCACCTATCTCTCAATTACTCCAACCACGTACAAATCACGCGCGTATGTCGCATACGCGACGCATATATTTGCATAAAATGTCGCGAACAAATTTTTTTTAGTACAGGTTGACGTCAGCCATGATGTTCTAAAAATATCTCATTTTTTCTCGATTGTCGGCCATTTCTGAAATCGTGTGTGATAGCGTTTGACGTGCAATTAAATTTCGTTCGCAAAATTATGTTTAATCGAATTTAATTAAGCATTTTAAATGCTTAACAGATAGCCGTGCATTAAACAGAATTAGTGAAATTATAAGAATGTCGCAAAATAGTTCGACAAACAGTGCTCCAACAACGCCAGAAAATGATCCCAACAGTGTGAGTGCATTTTTTTTTCTGCTGCTGCTTTGCCTGTCGCCTGTGTGTTTTCAGAAGAGACTTTTTTTCTACACATGAAAAATCGCGCTTCGGTTTTTTCTGCTGCTGCTGCCTCAAACATGGAATTTTTTTTATTTAAGATTTTTTTCTTCTTATTTACATTAAAAATTTAAATTTATTGATTTGAACAAAACAAGTTAATTTTAGAGATGGAAAAAAATGAAAAATGGATGTTGCCCCCAAAAGTTGTCCGCTGCGCTATTATTTTTATATGGGCGAGAATGTTTGACGCAACGAACACTCGCGTATTTTTCTGATAAATGGCACGCGGTATTTTTTCGCTTAGCTCATTTTATTGCCTCTAATTTAATTATTTTACAAAAGATATTTTCTATTTACCTTTTGCAAAATTATTTGGCGATTTAAAAAAGGATAAAATTTTGCGTTGATCGGATAAATCGCATACACTGCGCGAAAAAGTCGTACGGAAATGTATAATATCTTTTCTATAAATAATTGATTCAAGTTCGGCTACAGCATTGAAGAGTAAATTTTGAGGTCTGAATGAATTATTGATAGTGTTTTGGTTTGCAAAATATTGTGTTGGTTTATCGATTCGATTCCAAAAAAACTTATTTAAATATAGTCGGCAGTCGCGTAACAATAATTTATTCTAAATAGATAAATGTTATAATTAACCAGAAACCCGTTTAAAATAAACAAAACAATTTATTTTTAGTCGATAATTAACAAAGTACGGTCACGTGTATCCAACATTTTGCCCACATCTCTGTCAAAATGGTTTTCATCACCGTCTGGTAGAAATGGAAATTTACGTCGCAGAAGAGACTCTGAATCGGACAATGAAAGCAACAATGACAACAATTACACAACAACAGCAGCAGCTGCAGCAAATGTGGATCTGCGAGCCCCACCAACAAAACGTTCAAAATTAATGTCAACAAATCAAGTAATTTTTTGGGAATATTTTGAAATTTTTAATTTTATTCTTTTTCCACTTTAACAAGGCAAGTGACGCAACAAGTGTATCAACCAGGCATTTTACATCATCAACACCAACACTGTCCGTGGGAAATCGTCGACAGTTTTTAGCAAACACTTCAGCACCGCCGTATACATTTAATCCGGCCGTAAATCGTCTGTCATTATTGAATGAAGAAACGCTGGCAAATGATAATTTAGACGAAGAAGAACTTGCTGAGGGTGCCGACACAACCGATGAAGAAATTGAAGATACAACAGAATTACCTTATGAATTGTTAAATAGAAAGAAATTAAATATTGCGCCAACTGCATCGATGACGACCACCAAAAACATCTACTATCCATCTACATCCAGGCCGAATAACAAATTGCGCGAAAGTTATTCAGAACAGCGTCAAATAATTGAAGAAAATTCAATAAACAATGAAGATGACAATCTACAAGACAGTGTCTTATTTAATGGTAATGCAAATGAAACGTACGGCGGTGAGAGTTCAGTCAACCGAATAGCACGCGCCCAGTCAGAACAAATTCGACCACAAAGTAGTGCTGGTCGAATAAATACAAGTCTTGTAAACGACGACGATGTGGAACCGATCAGACGTTTGAGTGGACTCTTTGGTACCGGCAGTAAACGACTACGACCCTCAAATAGCAGCGGATTAAATTTCTCAACACATCTTCAATCACATAAATCATTATTTTCCGATAAAAATATGCCAAACTCATTGAATAATTCAACAACCTCGTTAACTAGCCTAAATCGTCGACAATCATTTAATGCATCGCTCTATGGAAGCACATCAGCGCTTAGTGATAGTCGTCTCTTAAACACAAGTTCACCATTTTATAATGGACGGACAATGTATGGTGGTGCGTCCGCATATTCATCACGTCGCTCAAACCAACAGCGAACACTTCGTGTACCGACCCAAATAAGACCATCGTCTAGTTTATCCACATTGGGTTCGTCTAATAATTCGAATGCCAGTGCAGCTGCAACATCAGAATTAACAACACCTGCCTTATCGAATACAGCAAAGAGAATTTTAGATCTAATGAATCAGTTTACCACTCCGTTGGCTGAAGTAAAGAAAATGGCAAACGCAACAAATGTGCCCGCACTGGTGTCGAATCGTAGACGTTTCGATGAAACGGACATGTTGTACAACCGAAGCATTAGGATGTCAAGTCCCAAAACACCTTACACTAGGCCAAACAATCAGGTTAAACGAATTTCACCGATTACAAATGAACTGCAAGTACCATCAATGTCACAGTTGTTGCAAATGAAAAAAATATTACAAAACAATACGGAGAAGGTTCGTGAATTGGCATCCGGTTCAAGTAGCATACTGAATCGAACCGATGATTACAAATTGCCTGAAAATAGTAGCAGCAGCAATTCGACTGCACGTTCGACAAATAAAATAAAAAATAAATTATCATCAACTGCAAGAGTAAAGAAAGCAACAAACACTGACACTGAAACTGTAGAGCCGGTAAATCTGCCAAATATTCAATTACCATTCATGAAAGCTATGCCAGCTATAGATATTGCTATACCCAAACAAAAACCTAGCATAAATATTGATAAAACCAACAACAATGAGCCATTAGTTTCGGCAACTCCAAAAACAATTAGCAAACCGTCAATGTTAAACAACAAAGAATCGGCAAAGAAAGCGTGCACAGCAACCGCAGCACCACCAGTAGAATCAATCAATCAATTTAAATTCTCCACGCCCACAAACGTTGTGTCACCATCATTTGCCAAAAATGTGGCACCAATTAACAATTTTAAATTTAGCGAACCCATCAATGTAAATAGCGATGAATTCAAAACGGCAAATTCGTTAATGTTCACCGCAACATCATCGTCATCAACAAAAACTAATTTAGATAATTCAAACAAGAAAGTTGACTGTAAACTGAATAACAATACCATAAAATCGCCGTTGCCACTAATCAAGGGTGGAAGTGTTTTGGATGCATTGAAGAAAAACACGGAAATTAAAGCGACAACATTAGGTGCAGCAAAACCGATTGATAAAATTGTGCCAGTAGCAGCAACAACAACATCAACACAATCTTTGAGCAGTCTATTTAAAACGAATTCTTCAAATAAATGGGAATGTTCGTGTTGTATGATTCAAAATGATAATGCTGTGGAGAAATGTGTTGCGTGTGAAACGCCCAGACAAAAAGCCCAACCCACCCGAACGGCGGCGGCTGCGTCTGCTCCAATTATTCCCATTACAAATTCATTTGGTAGTCAATTTAAAACAGCCGCCAGCACATGGGAATGTGGAGCGTGTATGGTTCCTAATAAGAGTGATGCAACAAAATGTGTTTGTTGTGAATCACCAAAACCCAATTCTTCTGGTGCTGCTCCAGCCGCCGCTGCAACAAGCTCTTCTATCAGTCTGCCGTCTGTACCTGTTGATCAAGGTTTTAAGAAAATTGTCGCTCAACAAAGTGCAAAATGGGAATGTTCGGCCTGTATGACTCGTAACGACGCACAAAGAAAGAAATGCGAATGCTGCGAACAGGATAAACCGGGTGCCAGTAGTGGCGGCGCTGACAGTAGCAGTAGCAGTTCATCGTTTTCCTTTAGCAGCAGTGCTACCGGACCGGCTGCTGCTACAAGTTCACAGTTTAAATTTGGTGTTCCATTTAATGCTAATGCTACACCAACCGTACCACTGTTGCCAGCCGCTAGTGCTACTAGCAGCGAAGTAAAGACAACGTTTTCATTCGGCATCAAACCGATTGATAATGTAGCTGCCGTTGCCCCTGCTATTTCATTTGGATTACCAAAAGCGGATGATAAAAGTGAAAAAGGTGAGCTTTCGGTGTAGCGACAATTCCCCGTAAAAATTTGCCTGTGCCAAAAAATTTAAAATAAAATAAAATTTAAAAATTTTCCTAAAAAAAAAGAAAGGGGCAAAAATCAGTTTTTCATATATTTGTTAGTAGGAGGCGGGGCGATGTCGAGAAAAAACATTTTGCTGGGTGTCAAATGAGGTAGACACTTTAAGCAGTTAGCCATATAAGTTTTGGAACAGACATTTTGCTGTGTCGGATGTGGCCTGTGTCGGAAGTATTTAATTAAAAAAAAGGTTTTCCTTTTAAAAAATAATTATGCAAGACAAATTTAATGATACAGCAGGGGGTCTGGGGGAGGACAGCCCCCTATGATAAGACAATTAACACAAAGCAGGGGGTTCGGCAGCCTCCCTGATAAGGTAAAATGTACAGGAACTGTAGTTTTAGATCTTTTTTCTCGCCCCAGGTCCTTTTATGTTTTTTCCCTTCAAAGGGGGGACCTTTCTAGACTTCTAGTAGGGGGTGCAGGTGTCGGCAGACCTCCAATAAGAACACAGCAGGAGGTAAAGGAAAAAAATTTAGATTTTTTTTCGGCCCTTTTAATGCGCTACTATGGCTAACTGCTTTAAGTGTCTAACTTTTTATATTGCATTTTTTTATCTCGGCAACGCCTCCTTCCCCATAAGAACAAATATATGAAAACCTATATGGAGTGTTAGATTTGCACCAACTTTTTTAAATATGATAGTTTTATTTGATAAGAGGGGGTTATTACTTGAAAATTATTTATTTTTTTTTTTTCCCCCCCCCTCCCCTTTAGGGCCTGGGGTCATAAGCGCTAAAGTGTAAATTTTTTTTTTAATTTTGAAAGTTTACTTTTTATTGGAAGAAACTGAGCTTACTCGCTAACTGAACTACAAAAAAAGTGTTTTATTGGAAGCGTTTTTGTTCTGTGTGGGTTTTTTTAATTAAATATTATTATTTACTCAGTTTTTGCTCACTATGTGAAAAACTGACACTGTAAATGTCTATTAACTACTATTAACCCACACTGAACAACAAATAAAGATCGGAGAATGTGTGCGCATGAACACCATCCCAGTGTTAGTTCCAGTCAATCGAAACCACCATTAAATTTTTCGAAATTTTTTTGGTACAGGCAAATTATTTAAAACGTTTTTTTTTTCTCACAAAAAAAATATTTTATTTATTTTTCAAATACCAAACTATTTATTTACCTTATAAGAAATACTTTTAAATTCTATTAGACAAAAAATATCTTTAAAAAAAATTTGCTCTCCTTAACATCTTAGTATAAAATTAAAAAATATAATTTGGATACGAAAGGGTTAAAAAAAAGTATTTTAAAAATTAAAACAAAATTATATTTGACACAATTTCAGCCGCAACCTTTTCATTTGGTGTTAAACCAGCAGCTGCTGCTGCTGTTGCCCCAAAGACAGATACAACAGATTCAAGTAGCAAAACGACCGTCGACAAAAATGAAAGTGTAGTTCAGTCAACTGATTTATTTAAATTAGCACCAACATCAAAACCTATTGAAACAATTGGCATTAGTGCAAAACCGACAACAAATACTTTTACATTTGGTAATACGACCACTAAATCCACAACAATTGGTGAATCAAATGGATTTAAATTTGGTGCTGCGGCGACAACAAGTAGCTTTGGCGGAACGACTTCGGTAGCAGCACCCACCACCACAACAGCAGCAGCCACTTTCGCAGTCGAAACTAAAGCACCGACATTTAGTTTTGGTGCCAGTTCATCATCGACCAGTTTATTGTCCAATGCAACAAGTGAGAAAAGTTCAACAATTTCTCCATTTAGCAGTGGTGACCTATCAAGTACAGCAGGTGCTTTCTCTACGGTTAGTTCATTTGGCAATGCTGCTGCGGCTGCTACCACAACACCGTCTCCATTTGGCGCAGCAAATATTAAACCGGCTGCAACATTTGCGTTTGGATCGACTGCTAACAAATCCGAACGAGTTGGAGGTTTTTCATTTTCAACTGAAGATAAACCTTCGACAGCGGCTCCAGTTTTTGGCGCAAACACAATGCCTGCATTATCTAAAAGTAATGTAACACCAACTCTATCATTTGGTGCAAGTAATGTTACACCAGTTGCTTCGTCAGCTGCAGCAGCTGTCACATCAAATAATTCAGCAACAGCATTTATATTCGGCTCTCCATCGACATCGTCGCCCGTATCTCAAGCAGTAGCCCCGACGACAGCAACGTTTGGCAGCACCAACACATCCATAAAACCAAGTGCTGGTTTCTTTTCGCCCAGCAACTCAACAACATCAAATGCATTTGGGAATATTGCCAATTCATCTATTTTTACACCAGCAATGCCTACAGAAATAACGCCGTCTCCATTGTCAGAACCCAATAAAAATACGTTTGTATTTCAACCAACCTCAACGGTTACGCCAACATTTGGACAATCTGCAACGCCAGCCTTTGGACAACAACAACAAGGTTCAAATGCTTCATCGCTGCCCTCGTTCGGAAGTTTCGGTTCGTCGGCTGCCTCCACACAATCTAGTTTTGGAACCCCGTCAAGTGCATTTGGCACACCGGCTGCCACAAATAACAATGCTGCTGGTTCGACTTTCGGATCACCATCAATGTTTGGCTCACACAATTCTGCGGCTGCTGCCGTACCATCGTTTGGTAGCACAAGCTCTGGTTTTGGTACATTTGGCGGATCACCTTCATTTGGCGCTGCCGCAGCACCATCTGGTTTCGGACAACATGTAGCCCCGCCTCTTACGGATGAACCACTTTCAAAGAAAATCGCACCCGGATTTAATAGCGATTCAAACACTCAAGTAAATTTTGTTTGGTTAATTAAATTATTATTTAATCGTGTTTTATTGTTTTAGAAACCACAAGCATTTGCATTCGGAGCTACCAACAATAATAATGCCGTTGAGGCAAAGACAGCATTTAATTTTTCAGCTACTGCTGCGCCTAGTTTTAACTTTACTGGCAACAATAATATCCAACAGGTTGGTATTTTGTTTTTGGATTGTCAGTCATAAAATTTAACTGTGTCATTTATCATTTCAAAAGTAATTGACTTAACAAAGAAGAGTATTTCGATTAGAAACTGTAAGGGATAGTGCACACCTACGCGATAGCAGGCGACGCGACGAGAAGAGTCAGTTTTTTTACATGTAAAATATTTGTTGTTGTTGTTTTGTATGTTAAAAACATGTAATGATGTCGCCGGAGTGTGCGTTATCCTTAAAAGTGCGCGCACACTTAGGCGATAGCAAGCGACGCGATTGAAGGAGTCAGTTTTTTAAAATACAAAGCAACAAAATTAAAAATAAATATTTGTTGTTGTTGTTGTTGTTGTTGTTGTTTTGTATGTTAAAAAAACTGACTCTTTCAGTCCCCGCCGGCGTACAGCGTCTGAACAGCGAGTCTGTTTAAATCCGGTTTTAGTATAAGTCGTGTCATAAAGTTTATATGAAAATCAGCGACTATTTTCTCTTCACGACAAAAATTTGATTTTAGCGCCATATATCGGGATAATACGACGTTAAACAGCATCTGATCAGAGTCTGTTCGGGGCCACGGAATTTGATATAAATACATTTTTTTTAATAACGTCAATAAAGAGAAAAAAACATTCGCTGACAAACACCGGTGGAGATCGCATCGCTTGCTGTCGCCTTGGTGTGCGGTATCTAAAAATTTACAATAATTTTGTAAATTTTGTTAAAAAAAAAACTTAATACAGGGCAGTAGCATAACAAGCCACATAACCTCAAATGTTATATGAAAAAAAAACTGTAGATGCATTGTTTACATTAAAAAAAAAATTCTCTAAAAATTAGTTTTACACACGTTTTTACAATTGGGAATCTGTTAAATTGTATTTTCTTATATTTAGTTAATAATTTTTGCAATTCTGTACAACACACTTCGTATTGTAAAATAAAAAATATACACCAAAACTGTTATTTTGTGAGGTTAGAAATTTTAAATCGTCAGCTGCTACTGCCGTATTCTATATTAAAATTAATCAACTTTATTGTTATTAAATAGAAAAAACAAACTCGCTCCTTAGAGTATACAAGTTCAAAATAGTTCTTATCTAACTAGACGTTTTTTCATAAAAGATTTTAAATTTTTCTCAAATATGTTCTGTGTCATTATATTAATGTGGTTGTTTATTTTTTTTTTGTCAATTGCACAGACAAGCTCTTTGCAACCGTACACTTTCGGAGCTAGCTCATCGCCAAATTTGGGTATTTTTAACTTTGGTGTTGGGGGTTCGCAAGAGGTAAACCTTAGCAAAAATACATTATTGTGTTATTTTGTGCTAAATGTTTTTTTGTTGTCTTGTTGTGCTTGCTTTTTTTTGTCATATTTTCAACTACCCACACAGCGTTTCGAAGATTATTTCGAATTTTCGTTTTTATTTTTGTTCTGAATCAGATTTTCAATTTGCATGTTATCATTTTTGTTTGTAAATAGTGCAACAATGGATGATCAGAAGCGACATCTTTTAATCTCGTGCTCATTTATCTAAGCAAAATTGTTTTTGTATTTGGTCGCGATGCTCTGAAAGCTGTTTTATTTAAACATAAAATATTTTAAACCATATCCAATGTTTAAACTAGGAGCTCTAAGATGGCGCTCCTTAAAATCGCTTTAATTGTTTCACTATTTATAAATAAACTTTGATGTTATTTGATGCAAACTAAGAATGAAAAATATTATGTTACGATATTATGTTAACCTTGATTTTATATGTTTATAATTGTTTTTTTTTATAAAAACTTAAGCTACGGCTTCCATGAAGACGTATACGTCTTCATAGAAGCCGTAGCTTTACACATTTTGCTGTTGACCCAAATTTAACAACATTTTTTTGTGACAATTTTAATATTTTTGTTTAATTTTTGCATGAATAATATATCAAATTAAAAAATATTATTGAAAATTTCCCTTACTAATAATTAGAAGTACTATACAGATAGAGACATGACAACACGCAATTTTGTGAAAAATAAGCCCCTAAAATTTTAGTACAGAAAACAACAACAATTTGAGGGGACTTTAAATTTTATACGGCAAAACGTATAGGAAAAAACATTCACCACGACAATAAGCCCCAGCGATTTTTACTATGAAAATAATTTATTATCGCATCTCTTTCTGTACAGTACTTCTACTAATAATAACCTAACTCTTGAAAAACTGTCCAAATATGCAAACTTGTGTAAAATTTTAAATAATAACTAATAATATATTGGTTCCTACGCTTTAGGAGCGAATTTTCCGGAATTTTAGTATGTTATAGGCAAAATATCGTTCAAAAATTCAAGATGGCGTCAAAATCTAAAACATTGAAAGAATTCTTTGTCTTTTTCTGTCTTTCGAAAAAGTGTTTGTGAGATAAATATTCAATTTCTATTAATATCTCTGAAACCGACCGAAGAGTTGTAGCAAATTACATATCTTGTATAACATTTTTAAGTTCTAAAAGCTACCACTGTGGCGTCACATTAGTTTTTTAATATTATATCATATAAATAACAAATTACAATTTTTTTTTAATAAATAGTGTTGCACAACAATATGTAATTAAATTCTTTGCTACAACTTGTGCGTACAAATTTTTTTGGTAGGTGTCATAGATATTAATAATAAAAATAATAAAAAATCAAAATGGCACCGTTTAGCCATTTTGAATTTTTATCACAAAATATCAATGAGTGGAATCCACTACATATTTTTCGAAAGAAAAAATTCTTTTAAAAATGTAGCTATTATTTGTTGAGACAAAGTACTTATTCAATGTTTTACCGCCATCTTATATTGCGGCGCCATTTTGAAGTTTTCAAGACAGTTTTTTTATTGATTTTAAAACATACTTAAATTCTGGAAAATTTGCTTTATAACCAAAAGAAACCGTACTATTGTGTTTTCAATTTTAATTAAACAAATTTAAGAAAACTCGTTCTATCGTTTCTAAAGTTTTGGCTTCCCATAATAATTAAACAAAATAAAAAGCACGTGATCTATGTGTACAATATTACTATCTTATTCAGTCGTTTATAATTATTACGATTACATTTAAAAATAGTAATTGTTTATACTAAAATCTATTTTTACAAACAAAATGTTATCGGGCGCACAAAAAAAAATTTAACAATAACACGCAATCAACGCAACAATATTTTCTAAATACTTTTTTTTTCATTTCTTTAATGGAAATTTCTATTAATGTTTTCTAATTAAAATAAAAAAAAACGAACAAATTTGCCAAACATAAAAAAAGAGTTTTTAGACGGATATTATTGATTATTGTTTGATTTTTTTATGTTTCAGGCGGCACCAAACACGCCCTTCCAATTCGCGGCCGATGCAACTAACAATCCTTTTGCGTAAGTATTTGACTAACACAGAATGTGTATTTAAATAACCATTTTTTTGTGTTTAGACATTTTTATTGTTTTTATTATATTATATTTTGTGTTGTTGTTTTTTTATTTATTTTATTTAGGTTGGAATGTGTAATGAAATCCTAACAAATTATTACATTTCACAATTGTTTTGTTTTTAGCTTGAAAAATAAGATTGTTTAAAATATTCGAATTTTTCTTTTTGTTTTAAAATTTTAAGAATTTAAATTTTAAATCGATAAATCTAATGAAGAAACTTTGTAAATAGCAAAGATCAACCTAAAATTAAGATTTTACTTAAAATGAATGGGCACCATTTTTATTGTATTGTTCTCGTAATACGAGAATATGAACCAAAGTTTCAAGTATTCATAAGTTTTTTTAATATTATATCATTTTTCATGGTACCTGTGTGCATATCTAAAATGTTAATAAATGTTGTATTTAATTTATTTATTTAAATTTTAAATAGAAAAGTTATTCAAGGTTTGATTCATCATCTTATATCGTCATTTTGCTGTTGTATATTATTGTTATAACCAGTATGGAGCTGTGGGCAAAGTCACGGCTCTGTAATCAAGAGGTTGTGGGTTCGAGGCTTCTTGAAGGACACGATGCTCAGATTCCACTAAAAAGTGTAGATGCCGTGTCACGTTGATTTTGAAAGACATTATAAATTTAACATAATAAGTGGCATTTGTGGTATCAAACAAGCAATTCATGCTATTTGAATTAAGGATCAGCTACTTAAAAAAACTAACCAAAGGGGTTTCTTTCCAATTAACTGAAACTAATAATACGGTCCTGCATCTAATTTAAGATCTGCGATCACCAATAATCTGTACCTATATGTATATACTTATATATAAGAAGAAAAAAGAAACGTCTTCTACACAAAGTGTACTTACAAAAAGTTGTGTTTTATAACTTCTCTAAAGTAACGCAAACAAACAAAAACAACAAAATGTTTCTATAAAAGGGGATTTGCCGCTCCGCATATATTATAGGTAGAGGTATACTGCTGCGATTTGAAGTTGTTTTGTTGTTTTTGGTTATTCCTTCAATATTATTATATGGACTTGTTTCTTTGTTTTTTTATGGATTGCAAAAGTTTTATTGTTGTCTTCTGGTATTTTATAATTTTTTAAATTATTGAAAAGACTCGGCATAGTATGTGCAATCAGTGTTTTTATATTCTCGCGCATATAAGTACTGCGTATATATTATTTCCAACTATATAGGAATAATGCCATAATACCTGTGTTAAATTACATTGTAAATGGGTAATTGCAAATAAAATAATTTTTTTCTCTTTGCTTGTCGTCTTTTTTCTGTTGTATGCCAAAGATGTGCATATAATATTGATAGAATAGCATAAATCCAGTTTGTATATATACAGAATAATAATAATTGAAAATTCACTTATTATTCGATTAAAATGCCGTTCTCCTTGAATTGAGCTTAAATGTATATTGAAGAGTTTTTTTTTCTTCAGATAATATGTTAAGATATGCTTATTAATACGCAAAGAACATCGTTAAATAATATATTATGCCTAGAAATATATAAACATTTAAATTGTATACATAAATATATGTATATGAAAAACACGATTCGATGCACACTTTATTTTCTTATATACCTCCATTTATGCCGAAACCAATCTTTCCAATTTATTTACAAAAAAAAAATTGAATTACAAAAAACACAGAATGTTCTTGTGGCATACCAACAAGAGAAATCAATAATTCTTTAATGCACAGCCACATTTATATATGCGATTGTACAATTCTTACTTTTTAAACCTTTTCTTGGCTTGACCTTATATAGCCATAGGGAGTATAATGTGTACGTTTGTAATGTTTGGTTCCAAAAATGGGACAATATATTTATGGAAAAATGTACGCATAAATTATTTAGTTGATGTGCTGTTGGGTGGTTTGAAATTTTAGCATTTAATGAGTATATATACCTTCATATAGAGTTAATTAAATCTAATCCCGCAGTGAAGAAACATTAAATTTTAGAGATTTAGAAAAAATTACATAAGTAAAATCGACTAGTTTTTGAACACCCTCTATATCATGTACAAATAAATCCTCTTCTTTAAAAATACTCTCAGTTATCTATATCCCCAATCCAATTAAACAAAAAAAATAATTAAATTATTTGAGTAATAAAAAAAATTAAAATGTAATTGAACGAGAAAAAAATGCCACGACAAACTGTCGATACTATATAATCGATATAATATATAGATTGGATATTGTAGTTATGGTGCAGAAAATTCAATAAGAGTAACAAAAAATCGTTTTTATTTCTTCTTTATTTTTGGTCATACTTCATCGATTTTGCCGATTCAACGATTCTAATAAAATTGTTTTTTTTTTTCAAATAAAAGGTTTTATATTTTATGTACACAGAAGAGTATAATAATATGGTAGCATTTTATTCGTTTGGCCGGCGATGGGTGATAGATATTATATGCGTTTGGTCACAGCTCGATGAATTGGTGTGAAAATTGTGGAACGATGTCTGGATTATATAGAGTTCTTATACTCTATAATGCAGACATACACTTTAGGAACGCATATGGGACGATAGTTTAAAAATTATTTTTGTAGAAGTATTTTTCAATAAAATCTAATCTCATTAGAACTAGCCTGCAAATTAAAGGGATAAAAGGTCAATGGTTTTTAACGAGTTAATCATCGTATGGGGTGCAAATAAAATTATATATAAAATAAATGAATATATATTTCAATGAGATTTATATTTTAACAATGTTTTATATGTATAGAATAATTTTTTTCTATTATACTCATCATCATTGTGTTCTTTACTCCGAAGGAGAGAGCATATGGACCATTCTATCCTTTTTATTTTCTATTTGATACCATGGTTTTGTAGAATATTTTTTTGTATTTATTTATTTCTTTATATGTTTTTTTAGCATACTAATTATATAATTTATAATAGAATGCAAACGTACAGCAAAAATAGTAAATTCAAGATAAGTAAAAATGAAATGAGCAGAAACATTAAAAAGTTAATATCTAAAAAAGAAAAAAAACCGTTATAACAATAGATATGAAATAAGAAGCGCACATGAAATTTTTTCCCAAAATTCGAAATGTTGATATATTAATATAAAGCTATAAACTACGACTTATCTTTCCTTCGAAAGAAGATCACTAAAAACTAGTCCACACAATTCGCATCTCTATACCCAAGTCCATCCATGAAACCCAAACCTAACACAACACCAGTCCAACAGCGGCACACACTGACGTCGCAACGCAGCGAAAATGAAAATTACACCTCAAGCGCTATTAAATAGTGTTAGACAAGTACTGCAGACCAAAATCTATTCTATACAAAGTCATTGCAAATCGCAAAAATTTTCGCCAAATTGTCGGCCATTTTCTCAGACAGAATTCTGCCTCTACAATGAACTAAACATATTGTCGGCCATGTTCTCAGACAGAATTTTGCTTATACAATGAAATCAATGAATCAAATATTTCAAATTTTCAAAAGCTACTACTGGTTATTATTTTATACTGTGGACCGGATTATTAAACTTATTTTAAAAAATGTGTAGGAAATTTACTATCCTATAATTTAGAAAAATCAACTGTTTTTATTCCGAGAAATGTTACAATATGTGATCTAATCTTAATCTAACACCGACAAAAAATAAATTTTATGTAATCTCGAAATATTATGCATAGAAAAAAAAATCTCAATTTTTGTATTTTTCTAGCATGATTACATAAGAAGAAAAATAGTGGCATATGTATCACAAAACCACCCTTGTGGAGTAGTGTAATTAAAAGCAATTTCGTACTATAAAAAAAAATACTTTTCTTATAATACAATAAATCGAATGTATCACTTTATTCGATGAACCCGATTTACTAACTGAATTACGTATATGTAATTTTTGTGTAGGATTAAAAAATCTATAAAATTTAACTTTTCACTTTTTTTTTAAACTAAGCCTTTTCATACTATAGGTGAAAAACTACGAAAATAGTAAAATATGAAAAGTTTAGGGCGTTTGAGCGCTGGGAAAAAATGATTAAATTTTTTTTGAATGTTTTTTTATTTCTTAAATTAAAAGTTCTTACTTTTGTTGGCTTATTAGAAATCATAGTGTTTTCAAATTCTTCATACACCATCAATCACTCGTCCTAGTCTGCATGTAATAAAAACTGTATTAGTCTTTTGCTTGTGTATGTTGTTGTTATTATATTTATATGTAAAAAGTAAGTCCGAGAGCTCCTAATATATCTAAGATGCTTGCCGATCATAAATAGCAGAAACTACTTGATATCATGCTCGGTTCTGGAAATAACCTTATAAAAGCACTTGGTCAAGAACTTTATCACTTGATTGGTTAATATTATTTTATGGGTGTATCTGCTCAGTAACCACATTCTTATTTGCTTAAATAACTTCACTCGACCATGTATCCTTAAAAAGAACTACCTAACTTGTTTGGTTTTAGAAAAAATCTTATGGGAGCATCTGATCAGTAACAATATTTTGCAGCCATATAAATAAATTTCAAAGAAGCCTCGTTTCGCCTTTGATCTCAAGACCCTTAAAATAATTCCAGAGTATAGAAATACTACGATCTCACCCCAACCAAAATTTGGACGAATCCGTCAAGTAGAGAAAAACTTTCTTTATATAAGCTCATATCTTTCGGTCATTTAAAGAAAAAAAATTGCATGGGAGTCCCCATTTCTTTTTGACCTAGAAACCCCAAATGCAATCCCAGAGTCTAAACCACTAAAAACTCACCCTTTACCAAAACTTGGTCGAATATGTCTACTAGTGAAAAGTATGAAGTTTTTTTTATATTTTTCAGAAATGTTAAATTTCGTATACTTTTGACGCCCAGTGGTGTGAAACGAACCAGTTTTCTCCTGGCTTAACACGCCATTGTTTTGGTTTCTTCTTTTGCACACCAACGTTTGTGCCAATAAATCGAAACAACTCTGAAAATTTAACAAAAAAAAATCAAAACCTCATATCTCGGAAACGCTTCCGTGAAAAAAATAAATTTTAATTTTTAGAATTTTTTTTAGACCAAGATACATATGAAAATCATATCTAGATATGCTGGGCAATTTGGCTGTAAACTGGTGTTATTAAATTCATCTAGTTATTATATTTAAAAATATATGAAGGTTTTGTATAACCTTAAAATTTTAGCGTAAATATGGAGAAATTGATATGACTTGTGTCATAATGTTAAGAATTTTTTTTAAATATTGTCTATTAATCTTTCTGTATTCGACCAATTTTAAATTTTATTAAAAACATATTCTCAAATAAAAGACTGTAATAGAATATAATAGTAAATAAACTCTATGTATAATGTATATACCATTTTATTAAAATAATAATATATTTACAAGATTTTTTTTATTATAATATTTAAAAACATTGCTAAAATTTACAAATTCATATTCTAGAACCATACATGTAAACATAGTTCCACAAAAGATGAATGTTTATTATATGTATGTATAAATATGATTATTATGTATATACTGTACTTGTACTATATAAAATAATATTATGCGAAGGATCTGAAAAAAAAAACATACACATCCAGAGAGGAGAATTTACCATAAATTGTAATGCCCAATAATATTTATGATGATGATCACGTTTCAACATATTATTACGTAAAATGGCAAAACAGATTAAGTATATGTTTCAAAAGCTCCGAAAAGTTTATGTATACATCATATTTTGTATGTTATGTACCTACCCGAAAAGATACTCAAATACAAAAAAAAAATGCCAGCAAAGAAAATATTATATGTATACATTTTATGGGAAAAACGAAGAAAATATTTAAGTGTTCACATTTAAATATTGTATACAATGTGAAAATAACATAAAGTTATGTTTAAATAAAAGATTATATAATATGTCTTTATGCAAAAAGATATTATGTTATAAGATTGTATACATAAGTAAGTATACGCGACAGCATTACATGTTATCAAATTTGAATTTTCAAAGGATTTATGCGAATAGACAAATATTTGTACAAAAAATATTTATTTAAATTTTCTGTTGAGTGTTGACTGTGTGTTTTATGCTAACATCTTAAATATTATTAACATTTAGTGCAATAAAATATTTATCTCGTTTACAGTCAATATTTTGCTTTACACAAGTCTGGGCATATTATATATGGACTCAGATGTCTAGTTTTTTCGTTTGAATTTGAAATTATAATAAACATCAACAATTTCTTTGCTCAATTTATAGACGATCAACTACTAGCTATTATTGTCCTAAATTTACAATGGATCAGCTATACTTAATTAAACTGTATTGACGATATCAGATCAGAGTGTAATTGTGCTTAATTGACGACAATTTAACCTTTTGTCTAATCTTTAAATTATATTTTAAAAAAATCCTTCATAGAGGAATCTATACACAAGTGGATTTTCAACTATGTTTCGTACCATTGCCTATGATTTATTTCTCTAAAAAAATTATTGATTAATTAAAAATATAAAAAAGTTCCTAAATTCCATTTTTACAATAAATGTAGCATTTAATGAAAAGACTGGCTGCCTAGCAGGTTAAATAACACAATGAGGGAGGACAATAATGTCTGAGTGGTCGTTTTTTGCATAGTACTTGTGACTAGAGTTGCCATATATATCTAGAGCTTCGGGAGTACATTTTACAATTTCTTCTTATACATCAAAAATATAGCTGGCAATAATGGTGTATTTTTCTAGCTGTAACAATTGACAACTAAAATACAGCTAAAAAAATTGCTGTAATTTAGCGGTAAATTGTTGCTGTGACAACGTTTTCCTAGCTACAATTAACAGCTAAAAAGTTGCTGTATTTTAACTGTAAATTGTTGCTGTGACAACTTTCTTTCCGCAAAACAATTGACAGCAAAAAAAAATTTCCGGTATTTTAACTGTAAATTGTAGCTGTGACAACGATCTATCTGCAACAATTGACAGCTAACAGAATTGCTGTAATTTGGCTGTAAATTTTTGCTGAGAGAACGTTATCACAGAAACAATTTACAGCTTAAATACAGCAAAAAAAATTCTGCATTTTAGCTGTAAATTGTTGCTCTGACAACATTCTCCCAGCAACAATTCACAGCTAAAATCATCATCATCATCATCATCGTGTCCTTTACTCCAAAGCGAGGGAGCATAGGGACAATTTTTACCCTTTTTCTATCTGATACCATGGTTT
>JANSTW010098000.1:0-18215 GCA_027564275.1 Diadocidia ferruginosa | reverse complement strand
AGTTTTACAATAATTGACATTTATAAGAATCCGCCAATGCACATGAAATTTAAATTAGTTTTTTAAATGGTTTTTGACGTTTATTTGCTCAACCCCGACCAGACATACGGATATTCTGTTTTTTAAGGGGAAATAAAGGAAAAATTGTTAAAATTTTCTCTATAAAATGAAATTTTATCCAACGTACGAAAAAAAAAGGTCAAGCCCTATGCAAAACGAGATATTAAACAGTGTATCCAGATACGCTGTTGGATACACTCTATAGCGTATAGAATATCCTGTATTTTGCAATGAAAAACAATGTTGTGAAGTTTTTTTCTTTTTAAAGCAATTCAAGGGTTGTATTCATCCTCATCTCCTTTACTCCAAAACGAGGGAACATAAAGATAATGTTAACCTTTTTTCGATATGATACCATTGTTTTCATAGAAAAAATATCAAAGTGTTGTCAGCAACTCGTACCGGTCAAATTTTTTGGTGATAAGTGGGCGGCTTTTTTACTATATGTAGAACCCTATATTAGAAGTACTAGAAGAATGAGTCGCGACAGTAAATTATTTTCCTAGTAAAAATAGAAGTACTAGTTGGGGCTTATTTCAACTGATTCAACTCAAATTTTTGTTGTTTCTATATGTACAAAATTTCTGGGGCTTATTTTTTTTTTGAAATTGCGTATTGTCGCGACTCTAGTATATTCTGGTACCTCTACCCTATAAATGTTAGTTTTATGCTTACAGTTTTATTATTTTAGCAAAATTATAATATTTACAACAAAAAGAGGCACACAATTTGAACCCAGCTCTTTTGATATAATATTTTTTATTATAAAAGATGCGCTGCGATGTTGTTATATTTTATATATACAAAAATTAGCATGTCTCTTCTGAATTCGTTTATTTATTTTATTTTGTTGTTGTGTTATTTTGCAGAAATAAAAATAAAAACTTTTCTTCAAGTTCAAGGCCTTTAGCAAAAATTGTTTTTTTTTGTGATGGTTCGTTTCGCTACAAAACTGATAGTGTATCATCATCGTCATAATTTTTTTGTATTTGCGCGATGTTATATGGTTTGTTTGTGTTGTATATTATTATCGCATTTTCTTCTTCTTTTTGCCTCGACACATTGTGTTTTCTTTGGTATATTAATATATGCGGATTGTATGGTGGTGTTCTTAGCAAAAGAAAAAAAAACTTTCCATTTTTTTTCTACTTCGTCTTGCTTTTTAAATTAAAAAATTGGCTGAGATTCTTGTTTTTTTTTTATTCTGGCGCGCATATAAAATATAATTTTTTTGGCTGGCCCGCATTCTTAAATTATATTCTTAAAGTATTCAATGTACATAACTATATAAATGTAATAAAAATATTAACTAAACAATAAATTGCTGCGAGCGATGTAAAATGCGGAATTAAAAAGATACAAGTAAACAATTTTAGGTTTGAGTGAAAAAAAATTAAATATTTTTTTGGAAATATTATTAATTTTCATTATGATCATTGATCAAACCATCTCAATAATTTAATAAAACAAAACTAACGCAAATTACTATTTTTTACATTGATCGAATTTAACTCAATTATTACGACAATAAAAATCTCTATAATCAATTTGAGTAAAAATATTTGTTTAAATCTAACTTATAATTTACAATGAACAGATTTTCAACATTTATTTGTTTAGATAAAAATTTGCTTTATATTAGGTAAACATCACAAAAAATCAAAAGAAACGCTAAAAGTTAGCAAAAAATCACTCAATTAATTTAAAAAAAACACTAAATATGGAGTAAAAAATCAGAAAGTGAGTAAAAAATAAAAAACAACACATAACAACAACTAAAAATATACAACGTAGAAGAGTATAATTTTTTTTAAATTTTTATCTTGCTTATATATTAGGTGAATATCACAAAATAAACTAGAGAAACGCTAGTTAGCAAGAAATCACTCAATAAATTTGTAAAAAATCACTAAAAATTGAGTAAAAAATCAGAAAGTGAGTAAATATAACAAAACTAGACTTAGTTTGACTCAAAAACATTTTAAGAATTACATACTTGGAGCATATAAAACTAAAAAAATACACAAAGTGCCATTGAGTGAAAGTCACTTAAACTTAAAAAATGAGCGAAAACCATTTTTTTCTATACGAAGATTCGTTAACTTGTTTCAATAACTTTCGCATAATATTATTTTCGTTTAATTTTGCGGCATTTAAATAATGAGTGATTTTAACTAGAAATAAAAAATGATTTTGTTTTTTCTCAAATTTGAGTGATTTTTTAAATATATTTTGTCTATTATAAAGTTTTTGTTCATGTGCAATTTTAAAAGAATTTATTTTATAAATTGCAAATGATTAGAAGGCAAAGGGTATAGAAAAACTTGTTTGAACTAATGAAATTTAAAAACATATTTTGAAATATTATTATACATCTATTTGGTTGTTAGAAAATTATTAAAAATCGAAACAATAAAAATATTTTTACTCTCGATTGAATGATTTTAGAAAAAAATATTTATAATCCTCAACTTTTTAAAGAATTGAAGAATAATGATTTTAAATAACACAAAACATTCAATAATAAGGGATGATTTTTATAACGATATTCACAAGATTTTCTAATAAAACAGTTAAGTTCGTACTCTATTTCCAAATTACATATGAATTTATATTAAATCCGCACTAAAAAAAATATTATACGCGTCTAGTCTTACAAAATAATAATTCATATTATTATATGCGACAACAAAGACGGAAAAGGAGGAAAATAAGAATTCTTTTGTATATATAGCGAGGGTTTGTTAAACTAGGTCATGGGTTTTTTTATACTCTTCTACGTTGTGTATTTTTAGTTGTTGTTATGTATATAAACTTACATAAAATTTATACAAATAATAAAAAAGTTTATTATGTTTTATATTATATATAGACATATGATAGTTATATACCATTGTGTATATAAAAATTATCGATTTTGATTATTTAAATATTATATAATCGCATAATGTATACTATATGTTCATTGTCGTTTAGCTTACAAAATAGCTTATTTGATTCGATTCCAAATGAAAATGTAACTGAATGCTTACAATTATAAACAGAAATACTTTACATCTAATCACATTGGTTTTTGTTAGTGATGATGAAGATTTGCGGGTAATACTGACCTGGTGGCGGGTATATACAATAGTCGGTCTTGACTTATTCACTATCCAACTCATATACCGACTAATTTACTAATCGATCGAACTTTGTTACCCGACTGTTTTAGACTTGATACAGAAACCCGACTCTATACTTGATATTACCCAACATTATCATCAGTACTTGACCAGAAAGTGTTAGTAGAATGACTTAGATTTTAAAACAACTTGATGTTCCAAGATTACCAATAAGTCCACGAAAGCGTTAGAAGAGGGCAAAAAATACTTTTACTACTTTTAATAAAGGACAAAACACTTTAATTTTAAAATAACTTGATGTTCGAAGATGGTCAACAAGTTCACGAAAGTAAAGGACAAAAACACTTGAATTTAAAGCTAACTTGATGGCCAAAGAGAAACGAAAGTTTTAGTAGAGGATAAAACGGCTTGAATTTTTAAATAATTTGATTTTCTAAGATGACCAAGAACAAAGAGATCACAAAGTTTTATATAGTAGAAGACAAATATCCTTGAATTTAAAATAACTTGATGTTCTAAGATGATCAATAAACTCACGAAAGTGTTAGTAGAGGACTAAAATATCTAAATTTTAAAATAACTTAATGTTCGAAGATGACCTACAAGCTTGAATTCCATAACTTGATGTTCCAATATTACCAATAGAAGCTCACGAAAGTGTAAGTAGAGGGCAAAAACACGTGAAATTTAAAATAACTTGATGTTCCAAGATAACCAATAAGCTCACGTAAGTGTTAGTAGAGGACAAAAAGACTTGAATTTTAAAATTACTGAATGTTCCAAAAGACCAATAATGCTTACGAAAGTGTTAGTAGAGAACAAAGAAACTTAAATTAAAAAAAAAATGCTCCAATATGACCAACAAGCTAACAAAAGTGTTAGTAGAGGAAAAAAAACTCGGTGTTCCAAGATAACCAACAAGCTCACGTAAGTGTTAGTAGACGACAAAAAGACTTGAATTTTAAAATTACTGGTTGTTCCAAATGGCCAATAAGCTTACGAAAGTGTTAGTAGAGAACAAATAAACTGGAATTTAAAAAAAAACTTGATGTTTCAAAATGACCAAGAACAAAAAGATCCCCAAGTGCTAAGCAGAAGACAAAAACTCTTCAATTTTCAAATTATTTGATGTTCCAAAAAGACCAACAAGCTAACGAAAATTTTAGTAGAGGACAAAAATACTTGAAATTTAAAATTAACTTAATGTTCCAAGATGACCAAAAAGAAGAAGCTCACGAAAGTATTAGTAGAGGACAAAAATACTTGAATTTTAAAATACTGGTTGTTCCAAGAAGACCAATTAAACTCACGAAAATAGAGGACAAAGTGACTTGAATTCAATAACTTGATAATAATAATTTTAAAATAACTTGACTTTCCAAGTTGACTCCCTTTGATATATTCCGTGTCATGTCAAACATTCTTCATTGTCAATTAGGCGGTATTGCTATATAGTCGGTCAACGAATATATATTTTGATGACATTTTCAGTTATATATTTGGGCATAATGAGAAAAATATTTTCTTTATTTTATATATTTTCAATTTTTATACACGAATATTATGTGATACTAGCAGAAAGTCCTTTAAAAACAAGAGGTAAAAAGGATTATATAGGCAAAATTTTAAAATATGAGGTATGACTATTCTTGTGGTATTATATATTTCATATATTTTGTACTGTCAATATTAAACCTTTTTAACACAGAGATTCATTCCAAAAAATTATTTATATTCGATGCTACTGTTTCCGTTCTTATATAACTTCGTCAGCTCGAGGACAAAAGTTTTTATTGAAATATCTGAAATATTTTGATTCTTCTATATAGTAATCTCTATGTCGATTCGATATGACTATAAGGTTTTTGTTACTTAGAATATATTCTTTACAAAGAATGTTACTTATCGACGTTTATATTATTATAGATAACACCGCATGACGCATATGGTATCAACGATTATATTGAACTATGTAGTATGTGTATGCTCCCTATTAAACATATAGGCACTTCAATAAGATTTAAAAATGCTCAGAGTCTAACTACAAGAATAATTTTGAAGTTTATAGTACCATACGCATACCCGATGAGGTGGCGGATTTGTACTTTATATAATAATAGAACATATTTTTTGTAATACATGTCAGAAAATATAATATATAGATAGAAGGTTTCGGTTTTATTTCTTGGAATCCTTTATTTAAATTTATTGCGTATTTGGAAAATTTTTATGTATGAAAAGAGTTTTTCTATTATAGAATTTGGCTATATATTCTTTACTATTGAATTAGTTTATCAATTTTTATTGATAAATTGATCATATATTTAATTTTTTTTATGATAAATTGATCATATAAATCGATACAAGTAAATTAATTATGGAACAATTATAATCATCAGATGATTATAACTATAAGTACATACAAGTCTGTATAGAAAATCATATTGATATAAAATAGTCTAAAATAATAATTGAAATTGAATTAATTAAGAAGTACCGGTGACGTCACATCATATCTATAATATCTATCAACCTTGGGTATAGTCTAGGTTTTTCAAGGAAAATCTGTCAAAATAATAGAGTGAAAGTTGTCAAAAGGGAAATAGCGCGAAATTGTTTGTACTATATCAAAAAAAAACATAGCGAATTTTTAGGTTAAGTTGGTATTGCTGTGTTAAATATAATACTGAAAGGTAGCCACACCAAAATCAGCAAATCAGCCATGTTTTTTTTATTATTTATTTTCTAGGAAAAGGACAAAAAATTGCCTGTTTTTATGGATATTATAACAAAATGTATCAACAAAACCTTTGACATTGTTGTGTTATTGAAAATTAATTTTAGAAAGCACAAATAATTGACCCATTACCATGGGTATTATGACTAAATGTATTTACCGGAAAATAACTAATGATCAAAAAATTACGTGAACCTTTGACATTTTGTTTTATAAAAAAAATAAATCACACAACAAAATCTTTCACCTCTAATCTATTCCACAAGCCCTTATATTATGTAATCTCCACTTTATAATTTTATTGGTTTAAACGCCGCATGTAAAATATTTTTTTATAAGAATGACTTCATATTTAAATATTGTGCAACAATACATGTCTCAATTTACAATTATTTGCAAAAACCCTAAAATTATATTCCACCAAAAAAAAAACTGGGTCAAACACTTTTTAACAAAATTTGTTTTTTTTCCTGTACAATGTAAGGGGCGGAAAATATTTTTTTATTAGAAATAAAAAACTTTCTTTAACATTTTTTTTATTGTGTGCGATATTCTTATAAGTATAGCGTTGATTCAACGAGATATAGACATGCTGTTATATAACAATTTTGATGAATAGAAAATATTTATAGTTATAAATATGCGATAAATTTATAGAAATTTAATAATTTCTGCGATTTTTTTATTAACAGTTTGAGAAATTGATAAAAAAAGGTTATTATTTCGAAACGCAGCAGTGTAGCAGAATGGTAACAAAGGTTTTTTCTCCCAAATTAGCGGTAAAATTGTTAAAATATTTTTTAGTTTTTCCTAAAATCTGAAAATTAATCCTTGTATTTTTTTTATTTGGTGAAGTGGTGGGTTTTTTTTTATTAATGCTTTACCGTATATAGAGAAGGAACGATTATTGTTAAAAAAATACCGGCTGCGCCAATTCTTTGTGATTTTTTTTTCAATGTTGAATCTTTTTTTTTAATTCTTATTTTTATTTATTAATTATAAATTTTAAAGTATAAATTATGATAAATTAAATTATTTTTGAAATTTACAATTTTTTATTATAAAAATAATGTGATATAATAAAAATTTGTTTTATAAACAAATTAGTTTGCGGTATTTTTGCAAAAAAAAATTAAGTTTTTAAAATTAAATGATATTGTTTTGAAAATTTTAATATAACTTGAATTTAATTGCAATGTTAAAAAAAACATACCGGCTGCGCCATATTTACTTTATAAATTTTCACATGCAATATATGCGTTTTAAAGTGAAATATGCCTACTATACTGATTCATGTCAACCTTAAATAGGATCATCATCAGCTACCCTACTAACTACAATTTAAACATTTAAATTTATATATATTTATTTGAAAATAGATTCCTTTTCGTTCATTTTTAAGAGCTTCTTATATCCTTTTTTCTTAACTATACAATTTTTCCACACAATACGTGAACTCATTTGTATAGAGTAAAGTATATATATGCATATAAAATTACCATTATTCACAAAATATAATAATAAAATTATAAATTATAACGATCGATTAACACAATAAAATTTTCATTTTATTATACATGAAATAACATCACATCTAAAGCTATATGGTATATGCAACGTACATTTTAACATAAAGTACGCAAAGAACGAAGTGGCATACAAGCTGCTGGTATGTATAAATTATATAGGAAGGAGGAAACCTTCATGTGAACTAGGTCATCGGTAAAAACCATATATATGAATTATAAATAACAAATATTATTGAACTATAAAGTTATAGAGAGGAAAATTATTACAAAAATAAGTTTAAAAAATCTACTTACAATATCGCTTCATAAGACTCTTCTTGTATGCAGCCTTTGTGTCACCCGGTTTTCCTTCACCCGGTCCACCAGAATCATCTGAATCTGTACCAGAATACGTACGTCTTCGGCCCACTGGCAATGATAAATCCAACGGAGTATTATCATCTTCACAGGGCAACAGCTCCTCATCGCCACCACGACCATAATCATCATATTTTCGATTTTCATGATCAGATTCATAGTGTCTTTCATCGTTTTGTATGATACGATCTTCGTCGTCACAATACTCATCCTCACTACTGCATCGTTTCATAAATCGTGGTGGAGTATCGTATTTGTGCATTGGTGGTGGAGATTGTGGTGATGCTGGTCTTGTAAAGACCGGTTCAGGTTTATAGATCCTTGTTGGACTAATTGATCGTCGGCGTAAATGTTGTTGATGAATGTCCATTCTTGATGGACTATGGTTCCGGTGATGCATTGCTGAGGGTGGTGGTGGTGGAGGAGGTCCTGGCGATCTTGTCACATTTTCCCGCAATTGTCCACCTGGAGATATTTGTTGGCCAACAAAATGAGGATACACTTGCTGTATCATAATCATTGTTATTTGTCTTTTACAATACGAAATTAACCCTTAATGTTTAGTGACATTTTTTAAAATTATTTTTAAAATTATTTTTTAACTTATTTTTAACACATAATCCAATAATTTTTATATATTTTACAAATTATCCTAAATATCCTATATAGTTTAATTGTTTGTTTTTTTTTAAATATTGTCAAATTTCTAATTTCAAAGATTCACAAAAATTCACAAAAAAATTTTAAAGTATTTTTAATTTTAACTTTAAATTTTTAACACGAAATATTTTTTTTTTAAAGATATTTAATAAAAAGTTTTTTGTTTTAAAACAGTTTTTTTTTATTTTAAAGATATTTAAAAAACAAAAGTTTTTTTTTAAATATACTCCACTTACACTACACTTTACGCAATAGAATTTTACTTATCTTTATAAATTTAATTTAGTTTTCAAATTTTTAATTTAATTTTAATGTAATTTTTTTTTTAATTTTAATAAACAATTTTTTTAATTTTAATAAACTTCACACAAAATATTGTTCAATCAAACGCGAAAAACTATTATAAAAAGAAAAACACTTGCTCTTTTAAATTATACAGTTTTTCTTTTCAATTTTCCTTTCTCTATCTTTATAAATTACACAACACACAGTATATATACTTTTTGTCTATACAAACAGTTTTCACTTTTCACTTTTACGTCACTAGAAAAAAAATTGCAATAATTTTTTTTTTCGATTTCTTTTAAAGCCTTTTCCCGTAGTATATATATGCGAAATTTTCTATTTTATATATAGAAAATTTTCCTTGTACTATATTAGCTTTTCTCACTGGTTATATAGTTTTATTTTGAACAACGCACTTAATATGACTTTTCCCTATTTTACATATAGGAAAATGTAGATATTTGCACTTTGTTTTGTATCCTTTTCGGAGAGTCAATTTACAAAAAAAAAAACTTTACAACTTAAAATTTGAAGAAAAAAGTTTTAAAAATTTGTTTTAAACTTTTTTTTTAAATAATTTTTTAACAGTTTTTTTTACAGTTTATATAGTTTTTTTTAAGAAGAGATAACAGTATATAATTTTTTACATATTTTTACTAATTTTTTATTTTTATATATTTTTTAATAATTTTTATTTTATAAATAAATAAATAAAACAAAAAAAACAAATGTACAACACCACAGCGGTTGAGGTAGAAAATGCAAAAAACGCGTGCTAGCCCGATCTATTCTCGAGTCGGAATGACGAAACAATTGAGATATCACAACTATGAACCGACCTTCCTCTACTTTTCCAATTATTATTGTACAGCAGCAGCATACAAGCTCAAAATTTAAAAATAACAAATTCCCATACAAAGAACTGTATATACTTCATACTTGCCTCCTCTTTGCATAGCCTCTCTTTGTATATTATGCGAATAAATTGTGCTCTGTTGCTATTTTCCAATGCTCACCGTCAGTGTGTGCGGGAAAACTTGTTTTCAATACACAGGCAATTGCTATGAAAATTCTGCTCTATAGACGAAAAAATTCACGTTATATGCAAGTCGTGCATACTGCGCGGCTTCTCTTTATTATGCCACTGCGCGCTGTTGCTTTTTTGCACAATAATAAAAATGTACATTTTGTATAAAAATGTTTCGATTGATAAAGTATTGGTGCAGCAAATAGCTGTACATAAAATTGTCTGAGACAAAAATAAATCCATCTTCACCCATACATACGAACAATGAAACTTTTGTTTTCAAAATAAGTTGATTGCGGACTGTATGGAAGCGGTAGGTAGTTAGGTAAGTATATATATTGAATACATTTAAGTGATTTGGGAAAAAGTTATATAAATTTGAAAATATGCCGGTTTTAGGCGAATGTATTGGTAAGTATATAGAATTAATTCCATCAAACGAGTATGTGTAAGACATTTATATAGAAATTGTTGTTGCCGCTTCGTCGCGGCAAGTCAGACATATAATAGACAGACATTATGGGTTTGTATTTAAATTTTGTTTTTTTAAATGCGTTTTTTTGCGTGAATGCGTAAGTTTTTTTTTTGTTTATTTATGGAAATGTATATAATTTTTTATTTTAGTAAATAATGGCGAATTAGCAATATATTTTCAAAAAACTATTCATTTCTTGTAAATTTTTTTGGAATTAAAGTTGATGTTCAACATGCTTCTTCAATAGCTAAATGTAGAAAATTCGGATAAAGTGATCAATGAACGAATAGAAGAAAATTAACTAAACATGCATATATATGAACTGATAGAACAATCAACAATACGATTATCATTATAGTAATGATCTCATCATGTTTACGAAGATTAAATGGTCATCACTCATCTTATATCTAACGATATCGCAAAATAATCTTGGTGGTGTTCCTCAGGGATCTGTACTTGGGGCGATTTTGTTTATTTTATTTATTAATGATTTGCCAGAAGTAATTAATAATGTAAATATCAACTTGTTTACGGTACGATAATTTAAGCACATATGGAATATAAATTAATATAGAATTTATAAAAATTTAAAAATGGTTTGCTCTAAATAAATTAAAACTAAATGTATCTAAAACGACGTAAATTCGAAACGAACAAACTATTTAATATGACAAAAAATTGTCTCTAAATGATATGGAGATTGAAAAGATATAGACAACTTTCAATATTCTGGAGTTGTAGTGGACTCATAAATTGAATTTTAATGAAAATTCGAATTTCTTGTGCAAAACGGTCATAAAGAAAAATGATAAAGTGATAAATCAAATCTCAACAAAATAACTAAACTACTACACATGAAGAAAAGATTGAAGCCATTCAACAGTTCTTAAAAAAAACTTGTCTCCATCACAAGCATCAGATTATTATCTTTGGAAAGCTACCAAAAAACGGAATTAAAAACAGAATTCAACCGCACTGCTACATTAGCGCGCCGCGACATTAGCGCGCGACGACATAACTTGAAAACGAACAATTATTTAAAGAAAAAGTTAAATTAATCCTTTTAAGAATTATTGACGTTTTGGCATACAAAGAAGTTTTTTATGGAAAATGTATTTCGAGTTATGACGTGACGCGCTACATTATCTACATATTAAGAAATCCGATGGAACATGAACTAGAAGTGACCAAGAACAGTCCAAAGTATTTGCAACTCATCTTGCGAAAGTTTAGGCACCCTTTGATGATATCGATAGAAATTGAAGAAAACATACATCAATCAAAACTACGTTGAGGAAGAACAATTCTCGACAAAAAATCAAAAAAAGTATGTTAAAAAACCATATTAACTGAAATAAGGCAACGATTTAATTACAGGTTAAATCTTAAAAGAAATTATTCTGCTGACTATATTTTTTAACGCAATAATAAGAAATGGACACCTCAAGTCAATGAAAGAAAGCCGAAATAATTCTCATACACGAAAACCAGGAAAAGGAAATTGCTTCATACAAATCAATAAGCCTCTGTCAATGGCATCAAAAGTGTTTGAAAAGATGTTGACCTGCAGAACTTTAAAAGTTTTTGGAAGATAACCAACTAATACCTTCCTTTCGGATTTCGTTAGCAATATTCTGTAATAAAACAACTGCATATATTATAGTGTAGTCAATCGAATTAAAAACGATCTATGAGTCTATTCTGCTAATTATTCTACGGCGGATTTTCTAAGATCCAAGTGAGTTTCAAATTTGCATGCATAACGCTGCATATTTCCGGGTAGTCTAAAGCAGACGAATATTATATCCGCCGGTGAATAATTATCAGAATATAGGAACTATAGATGCAAAAAAGGATTGTTCAGCTGATTTTTAGACTTAACACAAGCATTTGACAAACTTTGGCATCCAGACTGGGAAGAAATTACAAATGACATTGGAACGTGAACTGCTATAATACAAATCTGTCATGAAACCTATATGAACTTATGCTGGATTAAACTTTGGGGATTAGTTGGCGTGTCAAACAAAACTGGCTGCAAATCTTGAGAATTCAAGTAAATGAATTTAAATCGATTACAATTTACTAACAGAACAAAAAATTGTCTTCCTGTAAAGTAAAATAATTGTGTCGTTCCCCATCACGAAGATGTTACAATATTTAGGAATGCATCTTAGGAAAATATATTTGAATTAAACGAAAACCATCGGGAATAAAATTCCTAATTCACAATTATGTACTGGCTCATTGGAAAAAAATTACAAATGACATTGGCAAGTAAACTACTCTTAAACAAATCTATCCTGAAATCTTTATGGACTTATGAAATTCAACTTTTAGGATCAATAAGCGTGTCAAACAATGAAATATTCAAATATATATATACCAGTCAAAAGTACAAAAAAAAGACTTCTTTTCCATTCAAATTTCTTAGCACTCGATATCCATCACCAACGGCGTTTTTTAGCAGGGTAAAAAGAACTGACTTGATTACCAAATCAACTGCCGATAGGCGAGGGGAATTCTACAATTTAGCAAAATACTTATAGATTTTACAATCAGAGCAATACGGCACCGTAACATTAGCGCGCCGCGACAGTAGCGCGCCACGTCATAACTCGAAATACATTTTCCATAAAAAACTTCTTTGGATGCCAAAACGTAGCTTTTATAATTCTTAAAAGGATCAATTTAACTTTTTCTTTGAATAATTGTTCATTTTCAAGTTATGTCGTCGCGCGCTAATGTCGCGGCGCGCTAGTGTCGCAGTGCGGAGCAATACAACTTCCAAGTTCCAACAGACTTCCATAAAATCCTCGAAAAGAAAAGAATCATGCGATATGAAAATCATAAGATTTCTAAAACTATTTATTAAACTGAATTATATTTACGTAAATATGATCTTTTTAATAATCGAATTACATCTCTCTCAGTCCATAACATAGGATTGAATTAGAAAATATATTCTGTACAATAAAGTTCACCAAAGAAAAGGGATGGGCTTATTCAGGAAAAAGATTCATGAACAAAATTTCGAGAGAAAAAAACTCTAACAAGAATCTATATAAGTTGAAAAATATCCTTATATTGTTATGATTGGAACTATATAGATTTATTGTGATTTCAAATTTGAGGACTGCGAAGAGTAACATTTGAAAGAAATTATTAAAAAAAAAGACTTTACTCCTTTTCTTGAATATATGTGATTTTAAATTCCTAGAAACCTTCTAATTATAAATTGGTATGTGTGTTCAAGATCTATTTACTTAAAATTTACAAATCTTATAAGAATACATATCTAACTAATTATATCGTAACTGTGCTACGTTGATATTGACTTATGTTTCTTAAAAAAACTGTATATATGCTTTTTTGGATTTGTAATTTGTATCTTTAAAATTGTCGAAATAGCATCTTGTAAAATGTGTTTTTTTAGATTTTCCAAGTATTAAAATTTAATTCGAGAATACGAAAAACTTAAAATCGATCTCTTGAGTAATAACTTATTCCGACTAACGATCATAATGCTTGGAAGAATCGATATTGGATTTAAAAAATGCTGCATTTTAAAATTTAGACAGACTGCATCATATTTTTTTCATAAATGTTTTCTTCCATATTATTTACTAACCTACTGACAATATTTATATTGTGTGTGCATTTAAACCATATATGAGATATGATCACTTTGTTATATTATTCACTTTTAATAAAATATAAGATCAACATGCAACCATATATATTATATCAAAAACTTGATATTTTTTCAAATGCAACTGGAAAATACACACTCACATACAACTTCAAAATGAATGGAATAATGTATTTTTAGTTTTAACCAATGAAAATTGTTGTCTATTTACTCACATTTTCATACAATATGATCAGTGATCACTTTCGCTCATATTTTAGATATGTGAATGTGGTACATAATGCATATATAATATATATAGATATGAAAAAAGTAAAACACTTGCATTTATAAGCAAGTAGTGAATTTTGTATAGAAGTAGGTTTAAAAAATGCATTCAAACATATTAATATAATTATAGAAAATGTGCATGTGCTCTGCGTGCAATAGCAGATCTAATATTTGATAGAAAAACGCGTTTCTCTATAAATATCTCGAATATATACTTTTAGCGAATTTAAATTGAAAATGTTTTTTCTTATGAATATATAGCGAGTTATATAGATATATAAAAGTATATACATCGGATAATATTAAGGAAATTATGTCAATGTTATTAGATGTTAGAATTTAAATATGAGCAGAGTATATAATATTCGGTTATGCAATATCAGAAAAAACTCGATAAAATAAAAATGAAAATTCAAATTGATTTAATTAAATTAATATAAATAATAAAAACTTCGTATTTGTTGAAAAACAAAATATCTACAGAAATGTCATGTTTAGTTCAAAAAGTCACTACTTAGGGCGCACCTCACTATATTCTGCCACGAAAAGCCGCCATTTTGCGAAAATCCGGATGACTATCCGGATGACAAATCTTAAACTTAAAGAAAAGCTAGATTTAGTACCTACTTTGAATTTTAAATATTGTTTATCTATAGGATATCTTCACATTCTCTTATTTTAAAATCGATAAAATAAGTTCGTATAGATATACCTTTCTAATATCTAATTTTGCTGATAATTTTCACTGCAAGGTTAATTTTATTTAAAAATTAACTTAACAAAAAATATATTTTTAAAATTTAGATATCTTATGTATATATGAATACGATAACATAAAATAAGACTATCTCATACCCGGCGTGGCGCCCTCAAATTTCTAGTATCACGAAAATTGTACACCAGTGAACAAATTTGTCCAAATTTTGGTGTGGGTACGTTTTTAGTGGTCTTATAGTTTGGGATTGCATTTGCGGGGCTCTAGATTAAAAGAAGGGGGTGCTCTTATACATAATTTTTTTATCAAAATGGCTGCAAAAAAATATGACTATATGAAGAAAGTTGTTCACGGATTTGGCCAAATTTTGGTAAGAGTGAGTTTTTAGTAGTCCTATACTCTCAGATCATATAAATGGGATCTTTAGATCAAAAAGAGCAGGGGCTCCCATACACCTTTTTAATGGCTGAAAAATAAAAAAAAGACCAGGATCATTACCCTCCGATATGGGTTAAATGTTTAGTTATCAAAATTCATTAGATCCGTTTTTACCAATAGAATGGTTCGCTTTAAAATTAGGAGCCTCTAAAAATTTGCATTTTGCACTAGGTATACATTCATTAGTCGACTTATCTGTCCTATTTTGTTAAGAGTTTTCAAAATTTTTTGGTTATCAATATTTGTTGGTTATCAAAATTCATACGATTCGTAGTTTTTGAAGCCAATAAAATTGTCCACTTTAAAATAAGGATATCTCTAAAATTTTACATTTTTAATACTATAGATATATTTACCATCTGTGGATGGATCTGCCTCAACCCGTTCCGGTTTTGATGAAAGTTGTTGAATTTATTAATTATCAAAATTAATAAGACCCGTATTTTTTTAAGCCAACACGATGGTCCACTTCAGAATTAGGGTTTCTTTAGGTAATTTACCGCATCAGAGGATGGATCAAATTTTAAATTTTAATTTTAAAATTTCCGATTTTGATGAAATTTTCAGAATGTTTTGGTTATCAAAATTAATAAGACTTTTACTTTTATTAACCTTAGACTCGTTTAAAAAAATTAAAAAAATATTTTTATTCAGGTCATATCCTTTTATAGTATTTTACCTTTTCTTAACACTCTAATCTAAATAATTCCATCCAAAATATTGACTCAAAATATGTTATCTAGCGTTTAAACGTAATTAATGATAAAATTCTGCAAATAAAATCTCAACTGTCATATATTTTATATGAAAAAAATGTATAGGCACTCATAGATAGATAGATGGAAAGTAGATACTTTATACCATTTCAGAATTAGGGTTTTTCTAGGTAGATTTACCATCAGTGGCTAGATTTTCTTCCTCCCGTTCCGATTTTGATTAATTTTTTTAGAATTTGTTGGTTATCAAAATTAATAAGACCCGTATTTTTTTAAGCCAATAAGATGGTCTACTTTAGAATAAGGGTCTCTCTACGTATATTTACCATCAATGGATGGATCTGCATAAACCCGTTTCGATATTGATGAACATTTTAGAATTTGTATATATACTAGGTATATTTATGATTTATCATAAGTAAGAAATTTGTTAGCATTATCCTTTATGTATGCAAGTCTGGGACAATTAACAGTTTGCATGTAATATCAAAATATAAAGCAACCAACATATTGGCTGTTCGACGTACGCGGGTTAATATAGTCTTAGTATTTTATAAAAATTTTGTATTTTTAAGGATGTAAAGTTATTTGACGATATAGGTCAACATTTTATATTTTGTGAAAATAAATAAAATAAAAATAAGTTTGAAGTAATATCTTGAATGGAACTGAATACTTATTCCAACAAATTACTTTATATTGTCCCTTATAATTTTATAAAGTTCTTTATAAAATTCGAAATTTAGGAACAAGCTATTCGGATAACGAAAAGTGAATACTTTTGTAATATTATAGGCTCTAGCTTTCGCCTGAGTTTGTAGTTCTAGATTTAACCAGAACCATTTAAAAAAAGTGTGTTTACTCCTATAGCGACTGGAGTTTGCACTATTTCTAGGCTAACCCGTCATCAGTGGATTTCATTAATTTTATTTTCCATCTGATACTTATAAACAAATTTTGCCTAAATGGATGATAATAATGAAAATTATCAAATACGTGCAAAATTTCTATATCAATTTAATACAAGAAAGCACCCTGCGTATCCAAGCAAATATAATATAAAGCAAATATAATAACTTAATATCTAATTCATCTAAATTGCATACATTTTTTTCTTGTATTTAATAATAATTTCTATTTTCAAAATAAATAAAAAAGAAAGAGAATCTCTTTTTCACATCATATAATAAATGTTATGATGATAGCATATTACTGCGCTGTACATGTGTATAATAAACATAATCAATTATTTTATATTATATATATGGAAAAATTAGGTCAATCTGGGAAATTTGTTGTGTTATTAATTATATAAAGCAAAGCAAAAAAAATGGAAAAATATAGAAAAATTTATAATAAAGAGAAAAAAAAATGAAGAATGCAATTAAAAAAAACTATCGCATCACTTTCAATACATAGTGATGTATGTGCAAAAAAACGATTGCATTTTGATTTCAATAAAATGTTGTGTGTCGGGAAAGTTGCAATTGTTGAAAATAAAAGGGAAATTATAACACACAACACTACACATCATATTATTATTGTTAATAATAACTAATATCTATTTTATATATAAATAACAAGATGGCATTTTTCTTTTACTTTTTAAATTTTCTTGTTATAGTTTTTTTTTTATGATGCATCAGGTAGACATATATTATTATGTTCATTAAAACAAACTAATATTATTATGATGAGACGACACTGGTATAAAAACATATAATAATATATTAATCAATCATTTTCACGTTTGGCGTTTTTTTATATAAAACCGATTAAGAGAGAACAAAATTATTTTTTATAGAAAATGGATTTTCACTTTGTTTTTTTTTTATGTTATAAAATGTGAAATCATATCTCTTTATATATAAACTATATCTATATAATTATATAAAGTATAATAAATATAATACAATTATTGTCTCAAAATATACACATTTCGTAATTGAATTGTTCAAAATATATAAGTAAGTACCTATATAATAACACAGAGAACACTAACTATCATCTTGTTAGTTTTGGCTGTGATAATAATAACGCACAGCTCTACAAAATGACACTTTTTTTTGGTGCAGCTTTAACATAAACATTTTTAGGGTAATTTTGGGTCGCTGAATTCGAAAATGAAAACCATTTTTTCCAGGCAGCTCTTGTTTTCGAGATATG
>JANSTW010097889.1:0-18219 GCA_027564275.1 Diadocidia ferruginosa | reverse complement strand
CTAAAACTTTATGGTCGTCTGAACTTTAAACTATGCTTAAAGTGACTGGGACTGGTACCGTTACCTTAATAAAATAGAAATATTTTTGTAATATATTTAACGTTTCGGCCAGTATTTTGGACATCTTCAGTATAGGAAATATTTTAATTTTCTTGTACGTTTGTTTTAAATTTTTATAATTCTGGCTGATATAAATTTATTTAAATTTAAAAATTTTGTTTATCGTCTTATATATGTTCAATTTTATTAATAAGAACAAATTTAAATAAATTTATATCAGCCTGAATTATTAAAATTTAAAACAAACGCACAAGGTCATTAAAATATTTGCTATACTGAAGATGTCAAAAATATTGGCCGAAACGTCAAATATATTACAAAAATATTTCTTTTCTTTTAACGCAATAATAATAATATTTTCTGTTCTGCATACTTGAGTTAGACAAACTCTAGCTTTGCTACTACATGCGAGATATAGTCAAAATTCCAGTTGTCATGTGGTATTGCACGTTGCTAGTACATTATTTTTTTACATATTCTATTAGTACTTTTCGGTTTATATAATAAATGTGTTATTAACATTTTTAAACAAGTTGACAATTTTATTTATTTATTAACATTTTTTAATTACGATCCAGTGGACAAAATTCCAGTTGTCGTATATGAAGCAGACGCATTAGACGTATTTTTTTTTTTTTTTTTATTTTTCCGCTGAATTAATATTGCTATAAAATTTGCAGAAACATTATACCGTTTACCCTAAAATATTGTCAAATATGCACAATAAGTACCTATATGTTTCTCTAAAGTCTAAATGATTATTTATTCGCGTTTCTATACCGCATTTGCCGCATATAAACCTTTAATATAGTTTATAACGAAATTTAAAAAAAGAGTTAAATGTTCTTAAATACATTCGAGTTGTTGTTGTGTCTGCTTGCTTCTTATATAAGTATATACATATTTGAACTTCCTTTTTTTATTTGAATAAAATGATTTAAAGAGTACTCGGGTTAAATAAAAAAAATAATATTTTTTTCTGCAACTTATCCACATGAACAAGAATTGTAATTTTTGCAACATATTGAAATATGATCAGAATTGTAAATATAAATATGATTAATATTTTGCTGGTTTGGCCAAATTTAAAACAGTCAATGTTTTTATTTACGATTTTTCTAAAAAATAAATAAAAGGAATATTTTGTTAACTGGCCAGTTTAACAAGTTATAGTATTTATATAATTTAAAAAGGGCTTTTGGTCTAAATCAAAGTAAAGTCAATCTTTTTCAAAAATCCGGCTACTGCAAGCATGCTGATGATGGTACGTAGGATCCGAAACGAGTATTATAAGAAATATTTTGTTGGCTGGAGATCGAAGTAAGGTGCGCTAGAGGCGGTGTTTAAAATAGAAACTACTTTGCTTTGCATTAGACCTGCTTTAAAATATAGAAATAATTTAAATCATTGGTCGAAAACAAGTAAAATATTGAAAGATTTAAAAATGTTTGCATATAAAAAAAATGGAAAAAATTTTAATAAATTTTTTTTTAAATCTTTCAATATAAATATTTTTAATGGTTTTCGACCTTTTAATTTAAAAGAAATTACAGACAATTATTATTTATTTCGTCAAATATATACGAATTTCGCCAAGTGCTTCCTACCGATCACCAATACCGATTGTCTTCACCCTATGCAATTTAAAAAATTCTTTTATCTAATTTAACATTTTTTTTCTTTATATTCTTGTGCGAAGCGAGAAGACTTTTCTTTACAAACGCATATCTCATATATAATAAGATTTATTCGCGAAAAGGAATTACAAAAAAAAAAATCTGTTTATTCCTGTTTCATCCAAACTGGTTCTCGGCTCACGCAGAATATATTTCCAATTACCTTATATATAAGGATTTCTTTTGCACAAAAATCCATTTTCATTTTTAACTTGAAAAGAAATTGTGTTAATATTTAATATTTTGGAAATTCATTTTAATTTTTTTTTTTAATTAATTCAATTGTGTTGACCAAAGCGATTTGTTTTTGAAATTGTTGTAGATGGATCGAGCATAGAGAAAACACCATTCTTACCGAAACCCGTTCGACTTACACCGGCCTGGGAAGCAACCAATTTACCAAATGATGAATTGAATTTTAAAGGTAATTGTGGATTTTAATTTAAAGAAACATTTCTAATAATTATTTAAACGAAGGCATGACAATGGAACGAGCAAAAATGGAAATAAATCCACCCAGAGATAGATTTAATTTAATTTTGTTTATTCTACTGTTGCACGGCATTGGGACGCTGATGCCTTGGAATATGTTTATAACAGCAAAGTCGGTAAGTTTTTATAAAGAATTTTTTTTTTAAGTGTTAATGAAATATATTCTTCTATATATATACGATTTTAAACAGGCTCTCGACCAAGTTTTGTTTTATTAATTTAGTAATGAAACACTTTTTTATGGTAATTGTATACGTTTCGATAATGTTTATTATCCTCTTCAGTAATTCTACAATTTAAAAATATTTAATAAAATACTGAAGAGGATGATAAAAATTATCGAAACGTATACAAATTATTAAAAAAAAATGTATTAGTTACTAAAATGGTCGAGAGCCTATTTAAAATCAAACTAATTTAATCAAAATAACCCCTTAAATCCGAATTTACAAACAATTTTCAGTATTTTGTGGATTATAAAATGGGTCAAAATTATACAGGCGTCCGTAATGAGTATAGTACAAATTTTCTAACCTATCTAGGATTTGCGTCACAAATACCAAATGTATTTTTCAATTGGTTGAATATATTTTTAAATTTAGGGTAAGTTCTATACTTACGGTTATTGAATAATTAATTATTAAAAAAATGATTTTTTTTAGTGGCAACTTAACACCTCGCATCGTTTTAAGCATAATAATTGAAGTTATTATATTTATCATAACGGTTGCGTTGGCCATGACCGATTCGGCCGAATGGCCGGGTGCATTTTTTTGGCTAACAATGATTTCGGTAGTCGTATTAAATGGTAAGTATCGTTATCTTTTTTTGTTTTTTAGAGTTTATTTATTGAAATTTGACTAAATAAAATATTTAATTTGAAAGAAAATTATCTTAATTACGATTTGTTTCTGATAGTATTTTCTCGATAATTTACAGGCTATCGGCCAATTTTATTATTCCATTATTTTAGTAATAGTAGTAATTGCTAAAGTGGTGCTCATAATCAAAAACGACTATTCCCGAAACGACAGTTATTCGAAAGTACGTTTGCCCGATGATTCAACGACTCGATACGATAATTTCCCGAAAATAATTAAACAATTCTACGAAAACACGATTTTCACAAACGAAATTTCTGTGAAACAACAATTCCAAGTTTAATTCTCCAAAAAATACAATTTCGAAGAATTGTACGATTCCCTGAAAATATAGTTCCCAAAAAGACAATTTACGGAAACTACAATTCCCCTAAAGGACAGTTTCCCGAAATGACAATTATACGAAACTACAGTTTCCGGAACGACAATCTCCTGACACGACAGTTTCTCGAATCGAAACGACTATTTCCCAAAACGACAGTTCCACAAAACATCATTTCTCCGAAACGACAGTTACCGAAACGATAATTTCCCGACACAAATTTGTCTAGAATCGAATCGACAATTTCCCAAAACGACAATTCCTTGAAACGATTTTTTTTAAACGATAGTTCCGCAAAACGACAGTTCTACGAAAACAACAGTTCCCCGAAACGACATTTCCTTAAAACGACAGTTCCCCGAAACGATAATTCCCCGACACTACAGTTTTTCGAATCAACAACAATTTCCTCGAAACAAAATTTCTCCGAAACGACTATTAACCACAGTTTCTGAAACGATAATTACCCGATACGATATTTCCTCGAATCGAAACGAAAATTCCCGAAACGACAGTTCCTCAAAACGACAAATTTTGTAAAACGACCATTCCTTTAAACGACAATTTCCCTTCCCGAATCGACAATTTTTTGAAACGAAAATTTTTTGAAACGAAAAATCCTTTAAACGATAGCTCCCCAAAACGACAGTTCTACGAAAAAAAAATCTCCTAAAACGAAAGTTCTCCGAAACGACAATTCCTTGAATCGACAGTTATACGAAACGTCAATTCCCGGACACGACAGTTCCTCGAATCGAAAGAACAATTTCCCAAACCGACAGTTCTGCGAAACAACATTTCTCCGAACCGACAGTTTCCGAAACAAAATTCCCCGACACGACATTTCCTTGAATCGAAACCAGATTTCCCGAAACGACAGTTCTTCAAAACGGCAAATCTTTTAAAACGAGCATTCCCCTAACCGACAATTTCCTAAAACGACTGTTCCACGAAAGTCTCTGGAACGAAAATTCATTCAAACAACAGCTCCTCGAATCAACAATCTTCCGAAACGACAGTTTTTGGATCGCCAATTTCCGGGAACGAAAGTTTCTCGAATAATTCCTCAAAACGATAATTTCTGGAATTACAATTCCTTTAAAACTACCATTCCCCTAAACGACAATTCTGCTAGACGACAGTGCCCTAATATGACAATTTCCCTTAAAACGATAGTTCTCGGAAACGACAGTTTCCTAATATGACAATTCCCTTAAGATGACAGTTCCACGAAACGACAGTCTCTGGAACGAAAATTCTTTAAAACAACAGCTCCTCGAAACGACAATTTCCCAAAACGAAAGTTCTTCGAAACGACTAATACCTTAAATCGACAGCGAAGCGACAGTTTCCGGAACGATAATTCCCCTTTCTCTAAAACTACAGTTCTCCGAAACGACAATTTCCCGAGACGATAGCCTGTAAATTATCAAGAAAATCATTTAAAATTTAAGTTTTATATTAAATTTTTTGTTTAACGTTTCGTCCATCTGTTATGGACATCTTCAGAATCACATTTATAAAAAGACTTTGAACAAAACTAAATTTTGAAAAACATACAATTTTCAATAATCTCTTTCCACAGTCGCTGGTGGAATTTATCAAAATTCCGTTTATGGTATGGCCGCCAAGCTGCCCTCTAAGTATACGGGTGCCGTTGTGCTTGGCTCCAATATCAGTGGAACATTTACGACCGTCATATCGATAATAAGCAAACAGTTTGCGTCGTCGGTTCGCACAGCTGCCATTTATTATTTCATAACTGCCATGTTTGTATTGTTGGGCTGTTTTGATACCTACTTTGCCTTACCATTAAATGTAAGTGAATATAATTTCAGGCAGATTTACATCAATTTATCCATTTTCCTCCAAATTTAGTCTTTTTATCGTTATCACGAAATGATTTACGAAAAGGAAACGGAAAAATCGAATGCATTGCACGGGGTCAATGCACGTCCGCCGTATTGGAAAATTTTCAAGCAAGCCTTTCCGCAATTGTTTAACATATTCTTTGTGTTTTTCGTAACGTTGGCCGTTTTTCCGGCTGTGCACTCAGGTAAATGGAAAAATTTCTCTCTTCAAGCAATTTTTTTCTAAAATAAATAATTTCAGATATTTACGGCTCATCGAAAACGTTCTTCATTCAAGATTCAGAAATGTTCAGAGACATAACGTGCTTTTTAACATTCAATGTTTGTGCAATGTTGGGCAGTTTGACCACATCGTGGGTGCAATGGGTAATTTTTTTAAAATATTTCTCTTCAAATTTTATCATTTTTACACCAAAACTTTTAGCCAAAAAAAGAATACTTGGTATTTCCGGTACTGTTGCGTGTTGCATTTATCCCTTTGTTTGTATTCTGCAATTATTTGCCACAAAATACCGTGCGCATTCTTCCGATTTACATTACAAATGAATGGATTTATTGGGCCATTGGCATTACGATGGGTTTTAGTTCGGGATATTTAAGGTATGAGTTTTGGTTTTATTAAAAAAATATTTAAAATCTAAAATTTTTGCCCATCCCCAAAAAATCAGTTCATTGGGTATGATGTATGCACCACGGACGGTAGCGCCGAATCATTCGATGACAGCCGGTATGTTTGCCGCAGCCATGCTGATAACTGGCATATTCTCGGGTATTCTAATGGGAATGGTCTTTCCCATAATTGTTCGAACCATAACGTGGTAACAATAATGAATTTTAAAATAGGATTAGATACGCGCGTTTTTTGGAACAAAAAAAGCGTTCAATCATCATCTTTAATAAGTTTGAGATGTACTTTTTAGTTTTTTAACGACAGTTTTTTTTTATCTGAATGCGATGAATGAGTTTTTTTGTTAAGGTATTTGTTACACAGTGAATTTTATATACATTTTAAGTTTTGTGTGAATGTTATTCGAGTGCTTGTGAAAATTTTTAATTTAAGCTGATCGTTTTTTTGTGTGAAATTTTATTTTTTTATTTTTTTAAATGCTTGATGCCGGGATTAAATTTAAAAATATTTCACAAAAGATGATCAAATAAATTACATATATGGATTTATTTTTAATTAATTATGTAGAAAACTTGATTTTATTATCAAATTATGAAAACTTGAAATTTTCTTTTAAAATTTGCATACGCAAGAAATTCTGGAGAAATAAAACTCATTGTATTTTTTCTGCATACTAACGATTTCTCAGCCATTTAGAAGATCTGGTACGTAGGTTCGAAGCAATATCTAATTTTGATTTGCCACACAAACGTTTGTAGTAATCTAAAGTTCTGACAACCGAATTGTCCGAGGTAAAGTTTTTTTTTAATTATATACAGTTTTATTTGAAACAACTGAAAAGAACTTGAACTAAAATTTATTTTTATTTTCAAATATGTTGACTCCACTTTGTGCAACATTTAAATTTTTAACCAACAATTTATTTGTCATAATTTAAAACTTTCGTTTATGTCATCTATGATTTACACACTGATGACGCACACTTGACCAGGGCAAGTGCCTTTTTCTAGGTAAATGCCCCAATTTTTACCAAAAATTTCCATTGAGCTTAAAAATTGCCATAATTTGGGTGTAATTTTCTCACTATTTGGCATTGTTTGTTTTAAATCAAAATGGACGATTCAATATGGAGAATTGGCTTTATTGAATCCGACGCGTTCTTTACTCCATAGTGTGGAAGCATAGGGTATTGAATAATATGCCAAATTAAAACAAGTATTTCATGCAATAAAATATGACAACCGTAAAAAATTTTCTAATATGAACCCCTAATTTATTATTTAATTATAAATAATACAAAATGGTGGATATTATTTGACAAAATAAAATTCACAGTTTTTAAGTAATTACAATTTTATTATGTACCAATTTAAATATTTCAAATGGCGAATACAATATGGCGGACCTCAATTCAAAAATTTTAAATGGCGGAGTGCAGTTCAAATGTGTAGGTATTCGTTTCTATTTGATTCAATTCAATTCAAATACGATTTTTTTGGATGAAAAATCCAGTTTCTTAATTCTTTTTTGACGATGTCTCAATAGAATAATTTAAAATTAAATTTAAATTTTTTTTTTAATCAACAACTCTCAAATCAATCATCTTAACAATAGAACTTTTTTTTAATACAAACACAACTAATAAATAATATTTAATAAAAAATAATCCTAAAAAGTTTTTTAATTAAAAAAAAATAACAAAAATAAAACGCTCAATGAAATTTAAAAAATATTAAAAATTAAAAAACAAAAACTTAGATAAATCAAATTTTATAATTTATTATAAATATTTTGATTTTTATATAAAAATTTTAAAAAAAATTATCACAAATTGTGTGTTTTGTAAATAATATGATTTGTATTTTCTTGTTTCATTTAAAAAAAAATCCCATACATAAATTACAGCGCTCTTCTCTCCTGCTCCATCTATATTTCGTATCGAAATAAAATTTCTTTTTAAAATGTTTAAACTTTTTATCTTATTTTTTAAAATTAAAAAAAAAAATCATATCACACCATTTAAAAAAATCTATATTAAGTTCAAGTTACATGTAATCTTGTCTTTTTTTAAAATTGTCAAGATGAAAGTGAACAAAAATACAATATGTACAAACACGAATGACATTTTTGCTATAAAAAAAACTTTTATAGTAAAAAGTTTTTGTTTTGTTTCATTCGTGTGTGTACATTTTTCTATCTTATGTTTTCTTCATCTTGACTTTTTCATGAAGCAAGTTATGTGTCTAACTTGGCCTTAAAGAAACACACATTTTATTAAAAAAAAATTTGTAAATTAAAAAAAAATGTAAGACCAAAGTTTATTGACTGGTTAATATTAAAATATAATCTAAACAAATATAAAATTTAAATATATTAAAAAAAAATATAATAACCCTAAAAATAATTTAAAAAACAAAACGGTTTATATAAAAAATATTTTAGTATATAAAAAATACAAATATTATACATAATTAAACATTAAACGCCCCCCACACACATCTTATGAATAAAAAAAACATATGTGAAAAATGTTCTAAACTTTATATAAAATGAGATTTTTTTAAACAATTTATAATAAAAAATGTTACATAACTCGCTTTTTCATGATCTAGCAATAATAAAAATAAATTTAAAAAAAATCAATAAACTATATAACCTCTCCAAACATTTTTCACCTACCTCTCTGTAAAAAATAAAAATAAAGACAATTTATATGAAAATATTAAAGATAATCGAAAGCTTGCCACAGAATATGTTATGAAGCATATATTATAACAATATTAACAATAATGCAAATGAGTTGCCTTCGCATTTTAGTTTTTATTTTTGAAAATATTTTTCGATTTAGAAATCGAATGTTTTTTTTAATTTTTAAGCATATTTTTATATTTAAAGAACTTTGTTCTTGTGACGAAAATGATTGTTTTTGATCCAATTTATATAAGAAAAGTTTTCTAAAAGAGTTTTTCCTTCAATATTTAAAAAAAATTGTTATAAATCCACAATTTCCTATAAGCATCTAATTGATTTTTGGTCCTTCGAGCCGGATACTCCAAAAAAAACAAAATTATCAGTTTTTTACGGTATTTAATATTTAAAATCAATTTCAAAAAATCAATTGAATCATTATATAAATCACAATTTCGTTCTTGTCAGCACCTATAATTGATTTTCCGTTTTTCGAGCTATTTTAACCCTATAGGGCAGTAGCACAACAAACCACATAACCTCAAATGTTATATCAAAAAAATTTGTAGGTGTATTGTTTACATTTAAAAAAATATATTTTTCTCTAATTGGTTTTACCCACGTTTTTACAATTAAGAATCTAATAAATTGTGTTTCCTTATAATTAGTTAATAGTTTTTGCAATTCTGTACAACACACTTCGTATTGTAAAATGAAAAAAAAAATACACCAAAACTTTTATTTTGTGAGGTTAGAAATTTGAAATCGTCAGCTGCTACTGCCGTATATAAAAATATGTAGTAAGCTTTTTCATAAAAATTTCTAAATATTTATATTCTAATTTTCCGAAATAAAAGCACACACACACTTAAGTCTTAACACATCTTTCTTACTATATTACAATAAAAAAACAAATTTGTTTGTTTAAACAAATCTTTTTCTAATATTAAAATAAGAAAAACAGTTTTTACGCAAATAATTAAATAAATACAACAACAAAATACTGACAATAATTTTAAATAGTAGACAAAAAAACAACAACAACAATCAACAAAATATTTAAAATTTGCGATTTTTTTATTTAAAATGAAAAAAAAAACGGTTTTTTACTTTGTATAATTATAAAAATAAAATTTAAAAAAATTATATATAATATATAAATCCTAGCTAGAGAGGCTGATTAAATTTAAATAATAAAGAGAAAAATTGTAAAATAAATAATTATTAAAAAAAAAAATTAGAATTTAATGTTTTGCTAAAGTTATATTGCAGGTGGTCGGGTTTAAGACAGGTCGACAATTTACAGTGACTTGACTGTTTGAAAAAAACCAACATACTGGCTACGAGACTCATTAACAGACTGAATGACTTTCATACACACTGACGATAGCTCGTTTGAAAGACTGACTGACGGACTGATAGGATGACTAACAGACTGACTTATTTGCGCATATTATACTTACTGATAATCGAACAGACTGAATGGTAGGATGACTAAAAGACTGACTTATTTACACATATTATACTTACTGATAATCGACCAGACTGACTGATAGACTGTCAGACTGACTGATAGACTGCCTGAATGACTTATTGACTGTGAGACTAACAGATTAAAGATTGACTGACTGAGACTGACGGATTGACATACTGACTAACTGATTGATAGAATGTTTGACTGATAGACGGTCTGACTGATTGACTAAGTGACTTACTTACTTATTGAAAAACTGGCTGACAGACTAAAAAACTAAAAGACTGACTGACTGACATACTTACTTACTGACAAACTGTCTGTCAAACTAATAGACTAAAGGACTGACTGAGTAGTTTGACTAATAGACTGAAAAACTGACTGATAGATTGAGTGATTTTTTGAAAAGATAGACTGAGTGATTTAATTACTGACAGACAAAAAAAATAGTCTGACAGGTAGTTTGACTAATAGACTGACTGATAAACTGTCTGACGGTTTTACTGACTTACAGACTGTGACTGACTAATAGACTGACTGACTAACTGATGGACTGAGTGACTTACTTACTGGAAAACTGACTGACAGAGCAATAGACTGACTGACGGGTAGTTTGACTAATAGACTGAAAAACTGACTGATAGACTGAGTGATTTTTTGACAAAGATAGACTGAGTGATTTACGTACTGACAAAAAAACTAATAGTCTGACGGTAGTTTGACTAATAGACTGACTGATAAACTGTCTAGCACACCTATGACAGTAGCTTGTTTTTTCGTATGTTTCCGCGGAAAAAAAATATTATCAACATGGCTGATTGTCAGGCGAAACTTTTATATATTTTTACTGCAGTAATACTAAAATCAGTTATATTTCTTTATGGCAACACAAAATCTTCTTTCGGTAGTGTAAAATTTTCCCACTCAAATACCTTTGTTTACATTTTGACTTTTTTCGCTCTCTTATATTTTGACAGATTTTCGCAATTAAATTTTTCGCTTACATTTTTCGGCACTACATATGAATAGTTTGTTCAACCAACACAAGTGGCGTAAAGGACGATAATTCAAATTTTTTCAAGCTACGGTGTTTTTACACTAGGTGTCCATTCTGAATTATATATACTTATTCTGTGCTACAAGACCGACTGACGGATAGTTTGACTAATAGACTGAATATTAACTATCTGGCGGTCTGACTGATAGACTGAGTGACTTACTTACTTACAGACAAATTGACTCACAGACTAATAGACTACAAGACTGACTGACGGGTAGTTTGACTAATAGACTGACTGATTAATTATCTGATGGTCTGACTGATAGACTTAGCAATTTACTTACTGACTGGAAGGTTGACTAATTGACTGACAAACTGACTGATTGATTGATAAGACTGATTGATTACTAACAAAGATAGACTGTGTGACTTACTTACTCACTGACAAACAGACTGACTGAGAGTCGAATAGTATGACGGGTAGCTTAACTAAAATAGTGACAAACTGACTGATTGACTTATTGATAAACTGACTGACAGACAGTCCGACTGACTTGAAGACTGACTTACTTACTAACTGACAAAGATCAGATGGTTAATGCTAAGCTACATTACCTATATTTGTTTTTTTATTTCTTTAGCCCAACGATGTCTCGCTATTTAATCCGAAACATCTTTTTTGTTCGTGACTAACATATTGACATCATTTTCATTAACATTCAGTTTCAGTCCATGATTTGGTCAACATCACAGTATAAAATAATAACCAGTAGTAGCTTTTGAAAATTGGAAATACGATTTGATTTTCCTAATTCTGTCTGAGAATGTGTCCGTCCGTCCGTCTGTTCGTCTATCTGTCAGCAAAATATTATCTACAAGAAAGTTTTACACCAGTGGAGGGATTGTAACAAAATGTTGTAGGGGTGAGTTTTAAGAGATTTGTAGTTCTGGGATTGTATTTGGTGTCTCTAGGTCAAAGGGGAGGGGAGGCCCCCCATACGATTTTTTGGTAAATTTGGCCGAAAAATATTAGCATATAGAGAAAGTTTTTTACCAGTGGTCGGATTTGGCAAATTTTTAGTAAGCAAAAGTTATTGTGGTCCCATACTCTGGGATTGCATTTTGAGTTTGGTTCGTTTCTGACGTCACGACTTAAGAGTGAACGATACATACATTTTTTAAAGAGAGGGAATGTGAGGATGATCATGAGAAGGTTTGAGCAGTTTAGACAATTTGGTGTAAGGGTAGATTTTAAGTGTCCTCATATACTTTAGGATTTCACCTGGGGTTTCTAGGTTAAAGACTTATTGTTTGTTGTTGTAAATAAAATATCTAATAGTTAAATTTGTTTCCAAAAATGTGAACTAATAGAGAATATTTTAGTTTGTGTCAGTTTTCAAATGTTAACATAAAGTAAAAGCCGCATCCCACTTATACTGGGGCTCTCGGACCGAATTATTTTTCTACTGACGCAAGAGCTTTTCGAAAAAAAAGTCAAATTGTGGTATTTTTTTTTATTTTTCAAATTCAAATATTGTTTTTTTTTGCATTTATAATTTCAGGTATTTTTCATAAATTCTTTTATTCTGGGGGGTTGTTGTTTTAATAGAAGAATAGTAAAAAAAAGTTTTGAAATTTTTTTAAAATGAAATAAAATATAATCTTTTTTTGCATATACAATAATTGCTCAAAATATTTCTTTTAAATCTTGGGCGCAGAAAATTGTCCAATCATAAGAAATTATAAGTTATAGAAAATAAAAATTAATTCTATATTGGGGTGCGTTCATTAAAAAGAAAAACCAAAGTATAGTATCGTTAAAAATATGATCAGAGGGCGCCATGTGCTGCTGCATTGTTCTTGTTGTTACATGACAAAAACTTTCTCAATTTTTGGTTGTTGAAATGTTTCATTGGTTTTGGGACAAACGACGATTGTACCGTTTTCTTTGGATATTTGTGACAATGCCTGGAAAAGATTTTTACATTAATTTATTAAAAAAAAATAAGAATGCGTTGATTGTATCTAGTAAATTACAATCAGCACCATCTGGCAGTCTTCAAATTAAATATGTTCATGAAAAATGTCATATCATCTATTTAAAAAAAATAAGTTAAGGTACCGTTACGTGTAATCTTTTTTTTTATTTTATTTGGATGCGTTCAACACTGAAAGTCATTTGCCAGTATTTTTATACGTTTTGTTAAAAAAAAAAACAATTGCAGGTGAGCAAAGATACAAAAATGTTTGCACACGAGTGGAACAAAGCAACGTAATTTAATATAAAAAATAGTTTTTTTTAATCAAAAAGCTTTTTGTTTTAACAATTTTAAATCTTTTTTTTTTGTCTTTGACAAGATTACATGAAACACAAGCATTATTAATGCTATTATTCGCCGGTACGACGCGACACATCCATTGAACGAACTCTAACATTTTTTAAAAAAGAATTTAGTTCAGTGGGATTTAAATACAATAAATTATTTTCATAGTAAAAATCGCTGGGACTTATTTTCCCCAGAAATTTGTACAGAAAACAACAACAATTCGAGGTGAATATTTTTTTTATACGGCCATATATATGGAAAAAATTATTCACCACTTAAAATAAGGCCCAGCGATTTTTACCATGAAAATAATTTATTGTCACATCTCGTCCTATATATTTTATAGTAGAGGTACCAGAATAAAGAGACACGACAATACGCAATTTTGTGAAAAATAAGTGAAAAATATGCCCCAGAAATTTTGCACAGAAAACAACAATTTGAGGTGAATTTAAATTGTATACGGCAATACGTATAGGAAAAAATATTCACCACAAAAATAAACTATGAAAATAATTTATTGTCGTGTCTCTTTATTCTAGTACCTCTAGTCTATAGAATCGCTAGTAAAAACTCAATATGTAATGGATGATATGAGACATTTTCGATGTTCATGAGTCATAAACAATTTTTCTTCCTTTTACCTTCTGTCCAAATATTTGTCCGTTTGGTAACATCATTGGTAAGTTATGTTCATTCAATGGCATCCCAGTAACTCTGCAAAATAGACGTTAAATTGGATTTTTTAAATTCTCTCTCTCTCTCGCTCTCTCTTACCTGCAAATTAAACGACTTTGTGCACAGTGTGAGTATGGCAAATTGTCGGCCATTTCATTGAAATTCGGTTGACAAACGGGACAATTTTGACTTTTCGAACATGCCGAATAGCATTGTGGTGTTTTCAGAGCCGATAAGCCAGTTTGTACGGCCACACCGAGTACCGATTGAGTGGACAATTGAAAGAGGCGATAGTTTTCCAAACGAAACGTCAGCACCAAGTCAGTCCAACGTTGTGGATCAAAGAGGCTTTTGTATGGCTCAATTTCTGTGGATGAAATATTTTAGTAAATTGATTTTCGGTTTGGGTGCGATCAGTACCTGTGGTAGTTGAGAAGGCCAACAAAGCCATGCATTGTTGAATTTCTTTGAGTTGTTCCTTTTCAAATGCCCCGAAACATTTTCGTGCATGTTTGACGGCATCCAAACGTCTATCACTTCGAATTAATTCAATAAATTCCTACAAACAACTAATTAAAAAAAATTCTGCGGCAAATTCAAAAAAATGTTTACTTGGACTCTAAGCTGGAATTCGATGTTTGAACCGATTTTCCGTAATTTCGATTTATTATCTATGCACCAGGCATAACATTTTGGTGTACGACGTTTTTTCAGATCCTCTTCTACCTCCCGCGATGTTTGAAAAATGTCCAAATTCGTCAGGTCCCGAATGCCCGAACGCATGGCCAAACGTTCGGCTGAATCATAATACCCGAGCCGAAGAAAATGTTCGACAATCATTCGATCGAGTCGGATTTTTTTCCATTGATTTGTGGCGGCCAACTGTAGTTCGTAGGTTGATGGGGACGGTTCAAAATTCTGTTTAAGGTGATCCAATCGACGCTTGCAAACATATCCGGCGGACAATTCTTCGCCAATACTTTCGTCAGCCTTGCGTTTCAACACCTGCAACCGTTCAACAACTCCACCGAGCAATCGGGTTATTTCACTGGCCGATCCCTGAGCCGCCAAACCTCTTTCCAATTCTGTTGCGGCATTTTGTACTTGTGACAATTCACGGTCCAAAGTCTTTTGAGCAATTCGAAATTTTTTATTCAAAATTTCGTATGGCACCTGAAATTAATTAAAAAAATTATTTTCTTTGTTCGAGAGAGAAAAGAAGTGGGAAAGCGTGAAACTGAGGGGTAACTGAGAAATCATTTGGGGGAAAAAACAATAGAAAACATTTTTTCTAGGGGTTTGCCCACCACGGAAAAAAAAAAGTTTTGTAAAAATTTTAGAAAACTTGATATTTTGATACAGGCCGAACCCGACACAGAAAAATGTCGGTCCCTAAACTTATATGGCTAACTGCTCCAATTATGTACCTTTCATTTGACACCCACCAAAATTTGTTATCTTGGCCTCGCCCCTCCCCCTACGAACAAATATATGAAAAAACAGATTTTGCCTCTCTCACTTACATGGATGGTTGGATTTGCCCCAACTTTTAAATGCTATCTTTTATTTGACACCATCCCTTCCCCCTCAAACCATCCCAAAATATTAATTTTTATGAAATTTTGACCAAACTTTGACCCTTTCCCCGTCCAAGGAGGGTAGTTTAGGTAGTAGGTAGTAAAAATATTCAATAAACCGAATAAGGGTGGCCTTTTTGAAAGTTTACCTAATCTTTCTAAGTTCTGAAGAGTTTTGGGAGTATCGTTTAGCAAAAAAGACATCAAACTAACCCAATCCCCTCAAGATTGAGCCCCTCTCAGACTTTAAAAACCCCTATAACAATTACCGATCCTTAGACGAGAGAATGTGTCCAAGTTTGGTAGAAATGTCCGAAATAACTTTTCTTTGAAGGAGATATGAGTGATTATCAAATTTGAAAGTCTTGGAAATCTTTAGGAAGTCAAAAATTCTTGGCAGCAAGGAGGAAACCACTAGAAAAATGTTGGCCTATGATTTCCAAGATGATTACCGTGATTTCTAAAATGATCTCCGATATTGCAGCTGTGATTTCCGAAATAATTTGTTCCATGATTTCCGTAAGTAATTTTCACCTCGAGACGATATAAGCGATATTGGGTTCTATTTTGGCTCCAGTAAAAATAAAATCGGGTAAAGGATGGTCTTTTCGAAAGTTCACCTAATCAGTTTTTTTTTGAAAAATTTCTATTGGAATTTTAGAAAAATAAATCTTTCCAATTGATAAACTTGTACCTAAAATCATCAATAATCTCCTGCCCACGGAGACAACACCCACAAATTCAAGTTTAAACAATTTATATAATTTCGAAATAGAAATTTGTTCATAATATAATTTTTTTTAAATAATTCATTTTTTCCAATCACTATATTGATTTGATAAGCAAACAACAATGGCATTTGCAAGATCAAGTTGACTTGCCCCCACCCAATTCAAAAATTGCTGCTGGCTGCTGCTACGCAATACACAAAAATGCATTGCTTGTTGTTGAATTGTTACTAAAAATAAACAAAACAAAAACATTAGAACAAAAACAGTTCCAAATTTGTATCGCCATTATTAGAAAATGTTTTTTTTTTGCTTTATTTTTCATTTTGAAGGTGGACAAGTTAAATATATTCTATGCGAAAGCTGCTGCTCCTCTCTCTGTGTGGCTGGCTAATTTTTTATGCTAATTGGGTGATTTATGGTCTAATGAATAATGCGAAAATTTATCATGCAAATTGCGAGGGGATTTAATATAAAAATAGACATTTTTTTACAATCAAATTACAATCGGACTAACCTTTAAAGTTGGATGCTCCAATGCTTTGACCTCTGACATTATGGAAAGTATTAACTTTGTCGAATCAATTTTGGCCAATTTTTCCTTTGCTTGCCGTACGATACAAACGTTATTTTTGGAGTTTTTCTGATAGCTAATGCCTTTTGTTGCAAAATTAAATTAAATTTGATACCAAAAAAAATTATAAAATCACAACACAAAGCAATATCAAATGTGTACTATGATTTGTGTGGCTCGCAGTGAATTATTGTTGTTTCGATCGAAGTTCACTGCTAGCAGCTGATTTTATTGTATGTGCGAAAAGGATAGATGTATATTCAAAAATAGTGAATTTATAGTTTGTGGTTTTGTTGCGTAGATGGCACTGCATCCAGTTGAACTACGCAGAAAGTGTACTAAAATATTATGCGGTAATATTATTTGAAATAGTTATAGGGTAAAGTCTCCTCTTGTACATATGATAATTTTATGTTATAAATTTTGGATAACATCATTGTCTTTTTATTATAGTGAATTTTCAACCTACGCCACTTTATCATGAATTGACTTAGTCTGAATTAACGTAGTCAACATTAGCGGAGCCGTCGGAAATTACGAGAAATAGTGCCATTTTTTAAAATTAGTAGTAATTCGTATAAAAACTGAAAAACATAAATTATTCCCAGCATAGCTATTGTAACCCCATGACAATTACTGGTTTGTAGTGCTAGATATAGTTATTGTCACCCCCGTGACAATTATCAGTTTTTAGTGCTAGGTATAGTTATTGTCACTTATTTAATAAAGATTAAGGACTTTGGGCGGAGTACCAATTAGTAAATAAAACTTTCTGTGATTTGATTCAAAGACAATCCTTCTTTTCCATATGCTCATACAGTTATTTTCACAAAACAATTATATGAAACCACACTCTCATTTGATCTAGAGATTCGAAATGCAATACCTGTGTATGTGACCAGTATTAAAATCTCAATCTTACTAAATTCTAGTTAAATCCGTCCATTAGTGTAGTTTTTTCCGTCTGGTATTTTAAAGATTGTCAGACGAACAGGCAGATAGGTGGACTAGCAGATGTTCTGACAGACATATTATCAGTCAGACAGTTGATTGGACAGATAAATAGTTGAACTAACGGACGGAAAGACGGACAAACAGTCGGACGGACAGATAGACTGACAAACAGAATGACAGACGAACGCACGGACAAATATACATATGGACAGATCTGCCGTCCTCCGTTAAAAAGTAGCAACTCATTTTTTTATTTTAGAGAAAAATGAACCTTGTATGCAAATGTTAT
>JANSTW010097778.1:0-18225 GCA_027564275.1 Diadocidia ferruginosa | reverse complement strand
AATTATATGTGATTTTTTTTTCAAAAATTTAAATTGACCGAATTGAATGAAAAAAATCAACAAATAAAATTGCCTTCTATAACAAAATCATTGTTTTGCAAGCCTCTATCGATTTGCTATAGAGCTAGGTCAATCAAAAAAGTTTGAAAAAAAAAATTAGAAAAATCGTAGAATTATATGGGATTTTTTTTTAAATTTAAATTTACCGAATTGGATGAAAAAAATCAACAAATAAAATTATAATGTTGGTTTTAAAGCATATGTACTATAATTGTATATATGTGCTGTGGACATCGAGAAGTTCTTCTGCTCTTAAAGGATATTAAAATGTCCTTGCGAATGGTGTAATAATTCAAAATTTGCTATATATCATTAGAAATTGGTTATTTTTAATGGGATTTTTGGTGATTTAAAGATTCGTTCTGTATGTTATATTTGTTAATGCGGTTAAATTCTATTTAAAAGTTTAAATCTTTTATATTTATCAATAATATAATTGTGATGCAATGTTACAGAGTTTATTGGCAAAAGTATATAAACTTATACGATATACTGAGTACTGACACCAATATATTATAAACGATATAAACGGCAAAAAGACCTTATAAATATTATCACGAAATCCAATCAAATTTTCGACTTATACTCTATTTATATACAGTAGAAAACCACATTAAAAGTCAAAAAATGTAAACGAATAACTATAACTAGATATGACTTTTGAAATTTTTGCTTTTACTATTCATTAAAAAAATCCGTATAATATATGGAGTTTGTATGAAAATAGTTTTAGCTTTAATTTAGGTCAAAATAGTCAAATTGCCGGGACCCATTTTTTACGTTTTATGATCTTCTGATTCAGAAAAACTAGAAAATAAAAAATTTCCGTCCGTCCGTCCATCTGTCCGTTCTCGAAATATTATCTTCAAGGAAGTTTTACATCAGTTGACGGATTTGGCCAAAATTTAGCGGAGGTGAGTTTTAAGTAATTTTTAGTTCTGGTATTGCATTTGGAGCTTCTAGGTCAAAGGTAAAAGGGGGCTCCCGTATACATTTTTTTTTTCTAAAAATGTGCGAAAAATATGAACATATAGAGAACGTTTTTTACCAGTAAGCGGATTTGGTCAAATTTTGGTAGGGGTCAGTTTTAAGTGGTGCCATACTCAGTCAAATTTTGGTGGGAATTAGTTTTTAGTATACTCGCAGATTGCATATTGAGTTTTTAGGTAAAAGGTTAAGGGAGGCTCTCATAGATTCTTTTTTTAAAAATGACCGAAAAATATTAGTATATATGAAAAAAAATTACCAGTAAACGGATTTAATCAAATTTCGGTAGGAGTAAATTTTTAATGGTCCCATACTTTAGGATGCCATTTAGAGTCTGTAAGTCAAATATAAGTTGGGCTCCTATACTATACTATACTCTGGGGTCACAAGGTTAAAGACGAGAGGCCACCCATCTTATTTTTTATTGTTTTAAATATCTATTAGTTCAAACCTTTTTGTTGACAAAGGTGTACTAATAGAGGATGTTTTGGTTTATGTCAGTTTTCTAATGATAAAATATAGTAAAAGCAGAACCCCAGTTATACTGGAGGCTCTCGAACCGATTTTTCCTGTACATATTATAATGTAGCTTTTAATATTATATTAGATTTTAGGCTAAAGTTATCTGGGTCAACAAATAAAAATTCACATAACGATCTCAGCTTTATGTATACATTTACTTCTATATAACGATTATTCCAGCGTAACGCACATAACGGTCAAAGCAACTATTAATTCTTGCTATATTCTAAGATTATGTGAATTTTTTTTAAATTTTTTTTTAGAAGAATCAACCCTTCAATCTTAATTTTTTTTTTAAATTATAATATTAATTATACTTTATTTAGAAACTTAAAATCTATATAGTCCGTAACGCACATCACATAGACAATAGACATAACATGTTTTCAATTTGTAATTTTTTCGCGAATATTTCATTTAGATTTTCAAAAAAAATTAATTTAAATTGTATTTTTATTATAGTTGTACTCTGTTAAATTTTAATTTTTTTATTTCTGTTTTCTGTTTTTACATAGACCAACATGTTGAACGTAACGCACATAACTGTACCGCACTTGACATTAAGTTTTATTGGATATAGTTGATTTTGGTTGTTAGACTTTGGGTGACCGATACGCACATAATTGTAGCGCACATCACATTTATTTGAAAAAGCTGATTTTATTTTTTAGACTTTGGGGTGGCCATAGTCCAGAATGTACAAAAAAGAATGCAAAATTAGGCGAAGAAAGGTAAATTTTGATCTGGCGAACCAGTTTTTTTAATTGAGATTGTTTTAAACTGAATGTATTTTTTCAAAAATTTAAATATTTTAAAATATTTCAATTTATCTTTTAATATTTTTTTTTATTTATCTCACAATTCCTGACTCTTGCGGTCAAAATACAATATAGAAGATACACCCAAAATAAAAAAAATTTTAAAGTTCCGAAATATGAAAGCTCTATCAATTTCTATAGATTATATAGGAAACATTGATAAAACAAAACAAATTTATAACTTTTTAATGGATTCATTGAACAGCGAACATTTTAAACGGAATTCCATAAAATATACACAGCTCAGTGCTATTATAATATCGTCCAAAAGCTTTATCATTCACGGCCATTATTGTTAGTTTACAAAATAAAAGACAAAAAAAAAGTCAACCCTTACTCACAATATTATATAATGGAGCTTATGTAAGTGTAACATAATCTATAAAAAAAATAGTCGGTAATAGCAAAAAATTCATTTTCAAAAACAATTTATTATAAAATTTTCAAACAAACAATTTATCCACTTTGATTTTTTATGTATATTTTATGTTTTATGCTTAAACTTTACATAATAATAATATACAGTATAACTCTACTATATATTTGCATAATAATATTTTAAGGTGATTTCTAGCATATTCAGTTTACACTATGCGTTGAAACACAATGTTACAGTGATTTTATACTTTTCAAGTGGCATAGTGCAAATTGTAGGTCTAGTTGAGTGCAATACCGCCTCATATTCAAAATTTTTCAAACACCCCCAAAATGTCGTTTTACCATAAGAAACCGGGTTTTTAAAGACATTGCGCAGCTAAAGACTTCTAACTCCGCCATTTTTAAAACAATTTAAAATTTAAAAACGGTTTGAGAAAGTGAAATGTCAATACTTTTGACTATTGCGTAAAAAATAAGACATTTTTAGGCAAAAGTTTTAAATTTTTGATTTTTTTTAAATCAAGTTTACCGCCATTTTTTACCACAATCAACAAAAAAGACCAAATTTTGTTTTAATTTTCTCAAAGAACAATCGATTCTGAATTAAAAACGATTTTTTTTTTGTTAAAATCGATTAGAATTTGTCGAAGTTACGACATTTTTTTATTTCTCGGACGGATAATTCTTGCTCAAGTCTATATTAAAAACGACCTGCGTGATGTCAAATGAAAGGTCTTGACAAGAGGTACAACTTTAGTTCTAAGGGTTTCATAATGCAGAGTGTCGGGGCGGCAGTCCCCCTATAAGAAAATTAAAACAAAACAGGGGGTTCGTGGGGCGGCAGCCCCCTGATAGGAAGAGGACCATTATAATGTCCAAATTAAAAATTAAATTAATTTTCTTTATACAAAATTTAAACTTTAAACCCCTTCCCCTTTGAAAAGAGGCCCAGCGCTGCATATACTCTCTGAACAAATGTTGTTCTGGGAAGTCTTTTCTATCATCCTACAAAGTTTCGGGAAGATCCAAGAGGAGGGAAATCTACATATTTGCCCATTATTCCAATATAAATTAATTGAAATTTGACTTCAGGTGTATGAAATGGTATCAATAACAAGCGCTGATTGGCTGGTATCTAAAATATCGATACAGTTGTCCACTCGCGTTGTCCACTCGTATTAAACAAATTTCTACTACTACATCTAGGCTCGCTAGTGGTAAGCATGCTGAATAAAGTGGAAAAGTTTGACGGATTAAAGCGCCATCCCTTATGTATTATCCATACTAAGACTATGACTAGATACATATGCACTCATCATCGTGTCCTTTACTCCAAAGCGAGGGAGCATAGGGACCATTTTTACCCTTTATTCTATCTGATACCAACTGTCAGCAACTCGCACTAGCCATATTTTTTGGTGATCAGTAGGGCGGGTTATACACTATATGAGGAACCCTAATACATACTACTACTATATATGCACTATGCAGTATCTATTACTTTTGTACTAGGTTAGCACTTTTTTTCCCATCTCTAATATGAAGAGGGTGGGCTCAATATGGACAATAATGTTTGAGTGCTCGTTTTAAAGTATACCTGTGACTCTAAAAAAAGAACCAGAAAATCTTCTCCAGAAAGGGAGTAATAAGTTGCATTCCCTCTCTTATCATCAATGGCTATAGACCAGGCGACGTAATCTTCGCCTGACTTATTACCCATTGGCCCATTGGCCATGTTAAGTGCACGGAGTTTTCTGTCAAATCTCCCTCCAAGCTCATCTTATTTAAGCGACATCCTGGAAGAAACTTCTGCACTTCTTCTTTGGTGTCTTAGAGCTTTGTTTAGAAACTTTCTGGACTCTATATGAAAGAAATTCCATAGTTTATCAGTAATTTCCCCCATTATATATTAATCCAAACTATTGAGCACTTGCTCAAAATTAACGAACAAAACATAACGTGGAGCAGTGAATCCAATGATTGTTTTGTGATCATTTTAAGTTTGAATCAGTCTAGAATCATGACTGTGTGTGGAAATAACTGAGTATGGACCTGAGTAAGTGTTTATATGGTCAACGTCAACGCATGATTTACTACGTTTTAAACCAGTTTGTTTGTTTAATCTCATAACTAGGTTACTAGGTTCTTTCAGATTAAACAGTGATAATGTATTAGCCCAAAACCCTGATCGGGTTGTATAGTGGCAAATTATTGTTTTTAAATCAGTTTTTTTTTCGAAGTGTATGATCCAAAGTGGCCATTATTGACGTGACTTTATTAATCGTACCACTATACACGTCATTTGGAATTTCAGAATATTTTTACGCGTCTCTGTCGTAAAAGGCATAGTGTAAAGTCAACTTTTTTTTTACATTTTGATGTCTTTTTTATTATCATATGCGGAATCCATGTGTGTACTATAGGTTAATTTAGCTCTTAATCGTTTTTTTAATTATTATTATTATTCTGCTCGTAGTAGTAATAATATATGTATAGCAACGATATTATTATATTGAAAATTAGCATTTTTAGGTATCAGCTATGCGTATACTTTGGAATAAATTAAAAGTTAAAAATCTAGCCAAGTACCATCTATAAATCTCTAGTATATTAAATCCCTATGCAGCAGTCTATAGATAGAAAAATAATAATATATTTAAGGGCTTCACATAATTTATTCTTAAAGTCATTAACAGATTTTTAGTGTATATTATAATATGTTGACTTAATAGTCTATTAATGATATGGATGATAAATTTCATAGAGATAGTAGTCGAATAGAAGAAGAATTATTTATGGAGTTACTCTTGTTTTTTTTTCTCGTTGGTTATTTCATTTCGCCCAAGCCAGTGTTCATTATACATCATTGGTGCATGAGAATAATAATAAAAGATAAATTTTTTAGGAGTAAAGTTAAATTCTATCTATAGGTAGAGCCTGCTGGTTAGGACGTATAGCAGGCACGAAGCGTCTAATTTTTTTCTGAAAGGAAGCTTCCTTTTAAATTCGCAGTTTTATATAAAATAACTAAATCAGGTAAAATAACTAAAAAAACATACACTAAACCAAGTAATTACGTATTATATTTAAATTAAATAAAATTTTTAAAAAATATTTTAATTGAATTATTTAAATAAAATTTTAATTGACATAAATAAAAACATATAATTTGTTAGATTCAATATGTACAAAGCGAGGTGATTGAAATTGATCGAAAATTATTATCAAAAAATTAGAGTAAGTATACAGTTAGAATGCCAAAAGGTCGGGGAAACAAGACCTACAAAGGATATATTTCCTTATTTATCACCTTGAACTGGTTTCCAATTTTACATCCGAGGCGTTCATTGCTGCTTTGAAACGATTTACGTCCAGAAGAGGACATTGTTTGGAAGTCTACAGCGACAACGGAACAAACTTCACCAGGCGCACCTAAGATCTTGGATTTTGATTTAAAAAGGGCTATAGCGACTAATACAAAGATTGCAGCTGAGCTACTTGCCAATGATGGTATTAAATGACAAATTATTTCACCTTCCGCACCTCACTTTGGTGGCATTTGGGAACCTGGCGTAAAATCAATATATACACATCTTCATTAACCTTCGAAGAATTCAACACAGTTCTGAATAAAATTGAAGCATGTCTAAACTCAAGACCAATCACAGCTTTGTCAAATGATCCAAACAATTTGAAGGCGCTTACACCTGGTCATTTCTTGAGCGGTAGATCGTTGGTCACAGTGCCGGAACCTACCCAGGAAAAGCCTACTACCAGATGGCAATTGGTATCCAAATACAAACAGGATATTTGGAAGATGACAAAATGAATATCTGCTTCAGTTACAGAAGCGTCCAAAATGGAGGTCTGAAGTGGAAAATTTAAAAGTGAATGGTAATCATTAGAGAAGATAATAATATACTGGTTTCAAAATGGGCATTGGGACGTGTAACTGAAACGCATAAAGATGATGATGACAAAGTTAGAGTTAGAACGAAAGTCAATACTATTTTAAAAAGACCAATTGTTAAATTATGCAAACTACCTGACGCCTAGGAAAACGTAGCTGTTCCAGTAACAAAAAGAAAACATTTCCACACATACTGTACGCGTCAATATCGACCAAAAAGAGAGCAAAAAGGAAGTTTCTTTTAAAAAGGCAAGGATTGATCCAACGTAATTAAAAGAAAACGAGAAAGATTGTCAAAAACAATGGCGCCAAAACGTAAAGTGGCTCCATATATCATGAACGTTTTATTAATCATTGGTTTAATACTGACAGCTTTTGGACAGCAAATAAACTCCTACAAAATTATTACACCAAAACCAGGATTATATGTTGAATCGATGAGACATGCGCAAATTCATAGAGGCAGTCTTAGGTTGGAATTAAATTTTGTAAACATAATAATGGATGCAGACACATGGACAATAAATGCGATATGATAAACCAAACAGCGGTTATGTGCAAGAAATCCAAAGAAGTTCATTGCAAACAACTTCATCAACATAAATGGTTCATCAAGCAACAAGTTTAATTGGACAAATACATAAAGTGAACGAGCTCTCAAAACACCGTCAGAAAAGGGGACTATTGGGTAAAATGCTGGAGTCAGTATTTAGCGTTAATGATGAAGTATATACTGATATTGAATCCATTAGTCACAATCAAAACATGTTATTACATACCACAACTCAACAAAATCTTCAATTAAATATGAAGATTTCAAAAATGAAAGTCGTTTTGGACATCAAACTTCAGCAATTTCACAAAAAACTGGAAGAAGGTTTTAATGCACTCAACAATTTGGGAAAATGGTTCGACGAGACTAACCAAAATACAGTGGTGATTCAGGTTTTGTCCACACTCAGCGCTGCTGAAAATTATATTAATGAATTAACAACTAAATATACTGGAATTGAGGAGTTCATTCTTGGCCGGGGAAATATTCTTGACTTCATCACAATGGAAGTTCTTCAGCAAGCCATTAACAATACAACCTCCATTATTGTACCAAATTTCATTATTCACCTATTTCCCAGACAAGAACTGAATTACGTAGAGGCAACATATCTTTGGACATATTTTCTTTTCTCTACATATTGGAAAACACGATGTATGATGTGATACATATTACTCCAATTCCAATACAAAATTCTTCTTCTACATTTGCTGCACTGGAAACTACAACATCAACCTTGGCCATAAGCTATAACGACCAAACACCAAACCTATTTTGAACTTCAGAATGGACAATTAGAGAAATGTCACACAATAAAATTAAATCACATAATCTGCAAGCCATATATTCTTAGTAATATCGAAACGAATCCAAGCTGCATCATAGACGAATTGTACGATAGACACCGACAGTCCCATTGCCACATGACCGATGTAAAAATCAACACTTTGTGGAAAAAATTGGCATTGCATAATACCTGGCTTTATATTGCACCGACTCCTATGGTGGCAGCAATCATATGCAGAGGCAACAGGGAAGAGGTCGAACTAAGGGATATTGGCATAATAAGGATCAAACAAGAATGTTTCATACAAACAAAGAAAAACATTCTAAAGTAATTTTTTCAATTATTTAAAAAAAAAAATCAAAATCACATAATCGGTCGAGAAAATATTGCAATATCATTCTAAAGTAATTTATAACCGAAAGAACAGTTTTAGCCACATATAACAAACCAACAGGCATTATCTATGAAATCAAAAATTTTACCAAGGTGATAAATACAGAATTGGTGCTCAACGCTGCTGAGCCACTATTTTTACCAGAATTTGATAAGGTTCAGCAAGTGCAGCTAGAGGACATCAACCACCACTTTAAAACTACATCATTGAGCGTCATACCTACGTTTATCATTCTGGCTATAATAATTGCAGTCTACAAATATATACAAAGACGCAGGCAGGTCCTAACAATAAGGGTTGCAGCTGATCAAGATAGGGCGCATGAAACAACTTCACCAATGCAGCTATATACTGGTACTCAACAAGCGGGCAATTCAGAATCAACTCTAATGGCCACCTTTGATCGCCTACTACTGGCCGCCCCCCAATATGTTCAGACTCACACTGAACATACGGTATAGATTTGTTTTTTTTTGTAAAATAAACAAATGTATACCAAAACGAAAACGTTCTACTTATATGCTAAATATGCTTAGTCGTACATGTTTTTTGGACTGCATATGGAAATTTATATTAGCCGATGCATATATGCAAAAATATGCAACGGTCAGCAAATTTTTACCTGTAAATATTTCTTAATGTAAATTTGTATTATTATAAAGTTTATAAATATAATAATAGATCAAATATATAAAAAATTTAGGGTTTTTATTGCAAATTATGAATTCATTTATTAATTGTGATGTTCTAATCATACACCATATTCAATAATATTTCTGATCTGCAATGCTGGCTTATGCAATTTAATGCCTATTATTTGGTTCTTCTTTTTACATTACTTACTGAAAGTATTTTTTTTTACCGGTACAGCACCGAAAAAATTCATCGTTATTATTAGTAGTACCATACAAACATTTTTGTTCTGGAGTTAAGGGGAAAATTTCCCTTTGCGGAGGAGGGTTTAAAGTTTTTGTGAAAAAATTACAAAAATTGCACGTTTCGATGATATTATCATTAGAAATTGACGATATTAAAAATAAATAATATGATAAAGGTGTGATAAGGGGTTAAAAAATCGACCGATTTTGTTAATCCTCTTTGGATTCCTCAATTTGCTTTTATAATTTTTTGTTGATTTTAAAATTTTTAAAAGGAAATCTTACTCAAATTTTTTGAAATATTCTTTAAACCCTCGCCTTATCCTAAAATATGGATATTATACCTAAACCATCCAAACAAAAAAATATTTGTGGCGTCGCCTTTATCATATTTATTTATAATATAATAAAAATCTTACGTTGCTGAAATTTTTCTATACATACTTTACCCCATCCCACACCCGTAGCTAGGGGGTTTCTACCCTAAGTCCAAAACAAAAAATGTGTTTGAGGGCCTTATTTATCATTTTTTATGGGAGCTTTATCGAAATGTGTGTTTTTTTAAATTCCGATACAAAACTTTGAACTCGTTCTATCACTAAAGGAGCATTTTCCCCTTAACTTCAAATCGAGAAATGTTTTTGTGTGAACTCTTATCAACATCTAATTAAATAAAATATTACTGAAACATGAAAATTTAATCAAGTGGCTGGAGACTAGGGCATATACCCTATAATATAAATATTATTTTGATTTTTTTTTATATTCTCCATTTATAGACTTCATATCAACTACGAGGTTATATATTGTCTTAAATTTGTAATGGGTCGGTTATGCTTATATTGATGATATCATATAGGAACCTACAGTTTTAAGTGGATTTCGAACCACTCGACCAGAATTCAATTCATCCCTGAAAAGCTACAACACAAATATTTTTTTGTGTAAAACATCCGAGTGTGCCGCCAGCAGGATTTGAACCCCGGTATTCCGTTTACAAGGCGAGTGGTTTACCACTGTACCATTGCATCGGTATTTTGATATTTTATTTTTCACTAGAAATGTCATAATTTTATGAATTTTATGAATGCGTTTAGGGCATATTGTGTAGTTTCAAATTTATCCGCGATCTTCTTTGTGACCTCAGCGCTTCAATGTTTCGCCAAACTTTTTGTTAAAAATATAAAATCAATTATTTAAAAATTCTCTATAGATTATCGTATGGTATAAATTAAAATAGTATTTTTTAGATTTATTTTATCTATTTTTGGACTTAAAAAACTATAAAAAGCTTATAAAGGCTTTTTCTAGACCAGCAAACATGTTGCGCAACAAAATGTTCGTCTGACGTCTGGTGTGGAAGATGCGTTAGTACATAAATAAAAGTAAAAAAGTTCGAAACCCTTGACTGATGAGTTAAATTTGTAAAAACTAGCGAACCTTTATAGTAGTGTTGGTTTTGTTCAATTGGAGCTAAACTAACACTTACATAAAGGCTCGCTAGTAAAAACAAAACTATTATATCTCGACCTGTAACCCCACAACAAACGCGCTCGAGTGGTTTACACTGCGCAATTTCACACAATATAAAACGCATTTAAATGCGGCAAAATTCTGTCATACACAAAAAAATAAAAGACGATTCCACCCTTTTTTAAAACATTTTTTTTTACTAAATTTTTACTAATTTCTTGGTAGTAAAAAACGCGAAAAGTAGTGCGAAAATAGACAAATTGATCAGAGACTGTATTTATTTCTATATAAATAGTTTTGATGTCGTCAAGTTTAGTGTTTCAAATGTGCTAACAAAAAAAATTATAAAAAACAACAACAAAAAACTACTTGGAAATATTATTATAGTTTGCTGCAGCCAAAAGTGACGACGGAGTCTCTTGAAAAAAATTAACATAATTTATTTATTATTAACTTCGGCTTACGAGATAATATAAGAGGCAGCAAAAAAAACCTTTTGAAAAATGTCTTTAGATAGTGATAATGGTGAGGTAAACATTTACGGATATCAGAATTCAAGTCTAGAGGTGAGTATTTTGTTTCCTGCGGCGATAAACAACTTTGCTAATCGCTTAGATCGGCCAGAATAATTGTTGTGGAGAAATCAATTATTATCAACTAATTACTAAACGCAACTTGGCAATTACCTCTAGCTCTCTGTATACGTAATTTAGTTTATAAAAAAATTCAAATCAGACAATTCCGATGCACAATGCTAGTGCCAATTATAATATTTATAAGATCTTTATCCAGGGTTAGATTGTGTGTTAAATTATTTATACTACCAGGACATGTAATTATATAGCTTATCGCGTTAGCATACATACCTGAAAGTTGAACTTTTTTTTCATTCAACATAATGAATAACAAATTTCTCAAAATGTATTATTAATTTATGATAATTATATATTTCTCTGTATATAATATTAGTAAGTATAATTATGTTTTTATCGCGCAAAAAATATCTCGTGACCTTGTCCAATTTTTTTTTATTTTTTAAATTTATAATTTTTCTAAACTTTAATTGAGTTATTGATTCTAAAATTAAACCGAAACAGAAAGAGCGATCGGATAAATCTAATTTTATCTGGAATAAAATTCTTTAAATATTGTATGATCCGTAAACTGGTTTATTGTTTAGCATATCAAACTATATGCTTGTATTATTATGAATGTACGAAAGCTTCGTCTAGATATTTTTTATACTTTACTTTCCAATATGATTTGGCACTTTTTTTTAGCCCGCATCCAAATTTATAAAATATAGATTACATGGTTATATTGTGTCGATAATGTCATAACGTTTTTTATTATCTATTTACTTTATTAATGGTTATTTTTACTTTTCCCCAAACACAAACAACAACATTTTTGATAAAATTATTCAATACCTAAAAAAAGAATTGTTTATACTTATGAATTAATATTTAAGCAAATTGTTATACTCTCTAAATAATTGCATGATTTTTAATTTTTTTTTTAAATTGCAGCCCAACAACCAAGGAACTAGTCAAATAAGAATTAAAATTATAGCCGGAAATTCACTGGCCAAGAAAGATATTTTTGGTGCAAGGTAATTTTTTTTTATTATATGGAAAAAAAATATTTAAAAAATTTAATTTTATCATTTTAGTGATCCTTATGTTAGAATAGATTTACATACATTAGATGGTGATATAAATATCGATTCGGTCTTAACAAAAACGAAGAAAAAGGTAAGAGAAATAATAAGAGATGCGTGACCTATAGTAAATTTTCAAAGGGGGTATCCACCTGACAATATGTTGTTTCAAAAACATCTATTTTTAAATGACTTCCATGAAACTTTCAACAATATTATAAGATTTTCAAGTTGTATAAGAATTCCAAGGCTTCATAAGATTTCCGTGGTTTACAAGACTTCGAGCTGATAAAATGTTGTCCCAAGAGTTTCTTTTTTAACTATCATAACTTCAATGATTATTAAAAGATTTCCAAGTATAAGAATACCAAGCCATAAGATTGCCGTGACTTCCAAGACTTCAACCTGATAAAATGTGGTCCCAAAAACTTCTATTTTGAATAAAGTTTCATAAAAATTCCAAGAATTTCAAGATTATTATGAAATCCCTAAATGGTATAAGAATTTCAATACTCCCATAAGATTGCCGTGACTTCCTAGGCTTCAACCTGATAAAATGTTGTCCCAAAAACTTCTATTTTCAAAAAAGTTTCATAAAAATTCCAAGAATTTCAAGATTATTATGAAATCCCTAAATTGTATAAGAATTTCAAGACTGCCATAAGAATTTTGTAACTACCAAGACTTTAACCTGATAAAATGTGGTCCCAAAAACTTCTACTTTCAAAAAAGTTTCATAAAAATTCCAAGAATTTCAAGATTATTTTGAAATCCCCAAATTGTATAAGAATTTCAATACTCCCATAAGATTGCCGTGACTTTCAAGACTTCAACCTGATAAAATGTGGTCCCAAAAACTTCTATTTTCAAAAAAATACATAAAACTTCCAAGAATTTCAAGATTATTATAAGATTTTCAAGTTGTATAAGTATTCCGAGACTTATCCCACAAGATTTCCGTGAATTCTACATACATTCACCTAATAAATGCACTACAAAAACTTCCATTTTCAAATAACTTTCATAAAACTTCGAAATCGGAAACCACGAAAGTTACCTATTTGGGAAACATTTTGGAAATAGAAATCCAAAAATTACGGAAATAATTTCTGAAATTACAGAATTCAGAACTAATTTCGGAGGAAATGACTGATCAAGACAAATCAGACACCATTTCGGAAATAAAAATCAATTCGTTAATCACTGAAATCATTTCGGAAATCGCTGAAATCATTTTGGAAATCAGAAATCATTTCGAAAATGAAAGAATAATCATTTCGGAAATCAGAAATCATATCGGAAATCACGGAAATTATTTCGTAAATCAGAAACCACTTTGGAAATAGAAATTAATTGGGAAATTACTAAAATTATTTAGGAAATTGGAAATCAGAAATCAAGGAAATCAAAAATTATTTCGGAAATCAGAAATAATTTCGAAAATCATATCAAAAATCATGCAAATCATTTCGGAAATCTCGGAAACTCATTCATAAATCGGAAATCACGGAAATAATTTCGGAAATCAGAAATAATTTGGGAAATCACGCAAATAATTTCGGAGATCACGAAAATCATTTAGGAAATAAGAAATCATGTCGGAAATCAGAATTAATTTCGGAAATATGAAATCATTTCAGAAATCAGAAATTATTTCGGAAATCACAGAAAATCATCACGAAAATAATTTAGGAAATCAAATCACGAAAATAAGAAATCATTTCGGAAATCACGGACATAATTTCGCAAATCACGAAAATCATTTTGGAAATCACGGAAATCAGAAATCATTTCGGTAATCAAAAGTCATTTCGGTAACGAAAATCATTTCAGATATAACGGAAATAATTTCGGATATAACGGAAATAATTCCGGAAATCTGAAATCATTTTAAAAATAACGGAAATCATCATAGGACAACATTTTTGCTTAGTGGTTTCTCCCTTGTCAAAATCTGATCAAAACATAAAATCTGTGCGATCTTATCGAGTCAAAATAAGAAATATTTTTGATCGAATCATAAACAAAAATATTTTGATATGATCAAAATTTGATTTGATCAGATTTCGCTTCGATCAAAAAGTTGAATTTAGCGATATTTCTTCTGGTTTGATTGAGTATTTTCCTTGAGATAAAGGGATGAGTTACTCTAAGGATGAAGTCGAAGTTAAAGATCGCAATCTTAATCATGATTAGAGGATTACAAATGGTAAAACTTCTTTTACTTAACACTAATCAACTTCTTATCGATCAAATAAAAAGAAAATAATAAAAAAAATCAGTCAAATTATTTTTTTGTATCGATCAAATAAGATCATTTGGTTTGATCGAGGAAAAAAATTCTGGGTTTGAGCAATAAAATAGTTGATTTGATCGAATCACAATCTGGTTGAAAAAAATCTGTGCGTGTATTAACCAATTTTTTTTAGGTCGAATAACAATTTCGATTATTGTTGATTTGATCAAAAATGTATTCTTTTGATTTGTACAGAATTTGTGTTGAGCGTTGATCGATTGTCTGATTAAAATTTATCAAGCCTTTTGGACTAAATAATTAAAATATATTTTTTTATAATTTATTAATTTAAGTTCCACGTTTACGGAAGGATGGCAAGCCATTGTATAATCTCAATTTTATTTTAAATGTAAATATTTGAAAGCAGGCTAATGGGTCTAATTCAAAGCAAATTTGTTCTCAAATAAGTGAATCGGTCGGCTAGGGCAAAGCGTCATGGATTACTGTAAGCATTTATTTCAGGCCTTGAGCGAAGAAAGGTACGTTTGCCCTAGCCGACCGATTCATTTATTTAAGAATAACTGCTTTGAATTGGATCGATTAGCCTGCTTTCAATTACATATTTTAAATCAGGGGTAAAAAAAGGAAAATTATGCTCAATTCAAATATATTTTTTATTTCTACATTTCAGACACTTAATCCAATATGGAATGAAGAATTTATATTTAGAGTAAGTGGCAACAATAATTGGATCAATTTTATATATTAATTACATTGATGCGAATATTCAATTATTATTTTTTAGGTAAAGCCAGCCGAACATAAATTAGTATTTCAAGTATTTGACGAAAATCGTTTAACACGAGATGATTTTTTGGGAATGGTCGAGATAAACTTAAATAATTTACCAAAAGAGCAGACGGGTCGATCGATACCGGCTAAAAGTTATCCATTGCGGCCAAGAAGGTCAGTTGGGTATGTTTTTTCGACGCTTTTTTATTTATTTTTTTAATTATATTTTATTAATTCTTTTGCTAAAATCACTATCATCTATAGAGAAAAAAAATCAAATAACTAAAACGTTAGTAATAATTTTGTAGGTTTTTTAATTTTAAAAATGTAATTTAGTTTATTTTAAATATTTTTAAATAGTTTGTATATTGTTTTACTAAAAAAAATTATTCCTCATAAACAATTACTCTAAAAAACTCAAATAAGTTTGGTCAATAACCTAAAGAGGCTCTGATTTGATCAAAATATTATATATTATTCTACTTAAATAAAATTGATGGACGATCTTTTATTTTGCAGTGCTAGATCTCGTGTTCGTGGTACCCTTGATATTTACCACGCTTATATAAGAGATTTGGACACATCAACGTCATCATCGACTGATGCCGATTGGGAAGGAATTGACGAAGATCATTCATCTACAGACTCTCCAACAACGGTACATATTTTTTTCATGCTTAATGCGAACATTTAAATTTAATTATTTTAATTTTTTTAGCAATATTTTGGCACAGGCACTGGTGTAGAGCCATTGCCAAGCGGCTGGGAAGAACGACAAGATGCCAATGGTCGAACATATTATGTAAATCATATTGGACGTAATACACAATGGGAAAGACCCTCAATGTAGGTTTTTAAATGAGCAAATTAAATTTATTATTATTATTGCAAATTTTTTCGACCGGTATAATGAAAATTTTCTAAATTCTCGAGCCAGCGGTCTTCTAATTTATTAAAAACAAATATTTTTATTTTCAATAAAAACTTAATATTTTATTCGAATTACCACACACAAACAATGGTTGGTCCTTGTTTAATATGATAGCCGATTTCGAAGAAGTGGTAAGGAAACTACACGATAATAAGCAAAAAGATATTGCGAGAGCGAAAATATCGAATGTCATATCTAATACACTTAACGCACAACATAAACAAACAACACATGTGGTTAATAAAATAATCACACAGATTTATCCAAAAACAACAACATTTTTAAAACAACACACAAATATACTTGTTGTTTGCAGTGACAAAAGTAAATCTACAGTGTGACTGAATATTACGACAAAATAAATTCGATGCTTTCAGATAACAAAACATATCAGCTGTTAAAGTCTGACATAACTAATGTTTTGCAAAACACAAACAACAAATTTATTAAAATTGTGTATGAAAATAAAATCATTAGTAGATTTGAAAAATTTGGTGTTGTGGTGAGGGTAAAATATATAGAAGCTAGCTATGTACATAGAATAGCTGACTTGCGTGTTGTCTATATATATATATAACACAGTGTTACAGTCATTTTATACTTTTCAAGTGACATAGTGTAAATAGTAGGTCTAGTTGAGTACAATACGGCCTCATATTCAAAATTTTGCAAACACCCCCAAATTTTCGTTTTACCGTTAGAAAAATGTTTTTTTATGACTTTGCGCAGTTTATCTTAGACCCGTCTATCTGGGCATAGCATGCCCAAGATCATTTTATAATGAGAAAAACCTATTATATTGCTCCAAAACGTCCCTAAAAATATATATTTTAGATTTTAGAACAGAGAATAAATTGAATTAAAAATAAGATTGAGAAAGGATTTGTGGGTAACTGTATTCCGTTACAAAGTTTTTACACGTTTATCGTACATCTGGGCATGGAGTGCCCAAGCTATATTTTATATGTATTTTGTATGGCAGTTGTAATTATGTTTTCTCGATTTTATTGTTCTTCTCTAAAATAACGGAATTTTTGTTCGACTGTATGTTCGTAATCATTTTAGTTCCATCAAAAACCATGTATAAAGAGACATATCGACACAAAAAAATGATAGCTTTAAAAAGCTCCTACCTATTGTTTCGTCTCTATAGTCTAAGTTGGTTGCTATGTAAAATTAAATTTGATGGTAGCAACGAAAAAAAATGCAGCGGCAAAACAGCCTTGTAGTACATTCTATATATTTGTTATTCTATGGTTCCATTATTTGATATTTTCTCTTTGTATAGAGTATAAAAACTCTTATGGTAATGGTAAATGCATGCGGTTATGTGATGTCAATTGTTCATGTAATTTCACAGCAGGAAAATCCCTAATTTAAAATAAGATGGTAAATTTGTCAGAGCCAATTTTATTTGTCTATTTCGGTCCACTGATTCAGAAAAAAGCGTCAGCCTATCTTTTTGTCCGCTAAATACTATAGACACAAGAAAGTTTTAAATTATAGCTTACGGATTTGGTAAGGGTGAGTTTTTAGTCTTTATCCCTCTTATACTCTTGGATTCATTTTTTTTTAATCACCGATGCAATGGAGGAGTGTTTCCGGTTATATCACACGCTTTGTCAGCAAAACACCGGGGTTCAAGTCCTGTTGGCTGCACACTCAGTTGTATTTAAAAAAAAATATTTGTGTTGTAGCTTTCTATAGTAAATTGAATTCTGAGGCCCGATTATGAAACTCGATATTATCGGTATCGAGTCGAGATTAATATTCCGATACGCTCGAATGTAGCTATTATGACTTCTAGATGATAATGTAAGTTTAAATTGAGTATAACAATGAAAAT
>JANSTW010097667.1:0-18229 GCA_027564275.1 Diadocidia ferruginosa | reverse complement strand
AAGAGGGGCCGTTTCGCGACTCCAAGCAGGGGGTGCTAAGAAAATTAACACAAAGCAGGGAGTTCGGGGGGCGGTAAGGATAAGGACAAAAAAGTACACAAACTGCATTTGTTGATTTATTTTGACCCCGCCCTTTTAATGGGCTACGTTTGTTTTTTTAAGATTTACAAATTGTATGGCAAACAGCTCCAAAAGTCTACCTTTCATTTGACACCCGCCAAAATATTGTATCTTGGCCCGCCCCCTCCTACGAAAAAATATATGAAAAATCAAATTTTTGCCTCTCCCACCTACATGGAGTGTTGGATTTGCCCCAACTTTTTTTAAATGATAGGTATTTGTAATACCTTTTATTTTTATTTGATACCTCCCCTCAAACACCCACCACCCCACCCAAATATCATTTTTTCTGAAATTTTTATCAAACTTTGAACCCCTCCCTCGTCCTGACGGGGGAGAGCGCCAAGAGTTAGAGTGGTTTTCGAAGTCTGGAGGAGGGTCCGTTAGGGCCATAAGCGCTAAAGTGTAGATTCTCCTATTTTAGATCTAAAAAGGATTAGAGATGGAAAAGAAAATACTTCAAAAATGTAGTTTTAATTTTGAAAAGGTTACCCGTATAAGGGGGGGGGGGAATGTAAGTGCTTCATTAAATATATTTAGATTTTCGGTTTGAACAGGATCAGAAATAGATAAGAAACTTTATTTCCATAATTATTATATTTTGGACATTTCACTGTTCCCATTAGGGGGAGGAATGAAGTGCTTAATTTTAAATACACATTTGAAGCAACATTTAAATATTTTAAATGTAAAATTTAAACACAAATATCTTATTTTCATAATTCATAATCTTTTCGTTTCAATTTTAAAAGTTTTCAAAATGCAAAATTGTCGAAGGGGGAGGAATGTAAGTGTTTTATTTTAAATATACGTTTGAAGGAACTTGGAAATATTTATGTTATAAGATTTAAACAGGTTCAAAAAATGTACATGAAAACATTATTAATTTTTGAATTTTAGATTTAAAAAGGTTCAGAAATTAAAAAAAATCATATTTTCTTAATTTATAAATGTTTAGCTTGACTATTAAAAGCTTGCAGAGCGCAAATTTTCGTAAGGGGGAGGAATGTAAGCGGTTTTCTTAATTTAAACAATTTAATGCATTTAAGTAGATGAGTTGATAGATTTAGAAATACGTTAATTTTAATTTTAATAGCTTAAAGTTCAGTAGATCAATAGAATGAAGAGGCAATTTATCAATTTTGTGTTTATTGTAAAACTTAAATTATTACAAAATAATTAAATAAAAAAAATATTTACTGATTCATATTTTATTCAGAGAAAAAACAGAACTGACAAATTGCAACAGTTACAAAAACCTATCGGTTCGCCGTTTTTCTAATGCCGCAAAAAACACGCAATATTAAAATAAATTCTATAAGATCTAACAAATCATAAATTAAATATTTTTCATTGACAAATATAATAAATGATTGTCATTTGTCTAATAATAAAACCAACAATATACATTCAAGTTCAACGATCAACAAATCAATATACGCAAGTTATAGACAATGTTTCATATATACGAAACAAAAAACGCAATTTGTATTCCCATTTTATCTTGTGCCAATATTTGAACAGATAAATATTGTAAGAGATTGTGTTTTTTCTCGAGGGGGTAACCACCTGAAAAAAGTTGTCCTACAGACTTAAATTTTAAAGACTTCCAAGACTTCCAAAAGGCTTCCAAGACTTTCAAAGACTTCCAAGACTACCAAAGACTTCCAAGACTTCCAAAAGACTTCCAAGGCTTCCAAGACTTCCACAGACTTCCAAGACTTCCACAGACTTCCAAGACTTCCAAAGACTTCCAAGACTTCCAAAAAGGTGTCCCAAGACTTCCATAGGTGATTACCCCCTCGTTTTTTTTAAACACGATAAATATTTCGTACTCCAAGTATAAAATATTTGCATATTGGAATTTCATATATTGTTGTAATAAAAACAAAAATAGAAAAGCATTTTGTTTAAGAAAAAAGCGCAATGTTAAGCATGAAAAAATTATTCTCTATAGACTAACCTTTAGTTAAATGAGATGGAAGGGGCGATGGACATTGTCTGGGTGTTTGAACATTTTGATTTCTTGCAATTGCCGACGATAGCGGTCTCTCTAACGATGAACAGCGCTGCAAAAAGAAAACAGAAATAAAAACTTTGCAACGAAAAAAAAATCCGAATAATTTACAATTGGCAATGGCGGACGACACAAAATGTTGGCCGGTGATTTTTGTGCTTCCGATATAATTTCGGGATTTTGGAAGGTATAGACTGTAAGGGCCGGACGCTGATGACCTTTCTCGTAGGCCGACGATATTGTGTGTGGACGATCGACGGCCGCAGTGACGTCTTGTGTGTGTGGTGGCCACGTTGAAACGGCATGTGTTGGATTTGTCGATGTTGTAGAAGTCTATTATACAAATTTTGTTAAATTTTAATAAGTTTATTAAAAAAAATATATATTTAAAAAATAGAAAAACCAACAAAAAAATTAAAAAAAATTAAAAACCTGTGACGTAAGTGCTGATGAAGAACAAAATCCGCTATCACTGGACTCACCCGGTTTTAATCGTAAAGCAGGTGAAATTAACTAAATAAAATTAAAAAGAAATGGAACAAAAAACAAAATGATAAAAAATAAAGAAAAAACCAAAAATTCAAAAACAAAATTTTTCAAAATATTTTACCTGTGAAATAGATCTTTGGTATTGATGGCCAGGCGATCCGCTCGATCCGCTGCTATTCATCGAACTAATCGAACAGACGGAACTTTTTCGTGAGCCCAGCGAATTCGAATAACCATGTGAATTTGATCCACCCGGTGATTCGGGATAGAGATTAATTGACGTTTTAGATTCTAGAATCAATTCCTCAGAGGATTGTGGCAATATGGTTGGTTCTTTTGTTACAATTGCAATTGAATCCATAGCCTCTTGCAGATGTCCTAATTCGTACATAACTTCACACTCCTCCTTGACGACGGGTTGTAGCAAATTGACAAATGTACAATATCTAATGCGCTCTTCGATCATGACGGCCCTAAGTGATTTGCGTTCAACCTCCTCTAGTTCGGCCCGCTTTTGATTTATGTCGGCCATTGAATTCTCTACTAAACTTTGTATGGTATCCGTTTGACCTTTGCGAGCTTTTTTCTGTAACCGTAATGTGTCATTTGATCGTTTCTTTAGCTCTGTACGACATCGCTTGTGTTCTTTTGCATGATCCTTATCGATTACGGCCACTTGACGTTTCCATTCTTCAAATTTATCCTGAAAAACAAATTTATTTTATTAGATTTTATTTAACAACATTAAATTTTTGCATATGCCAGTCGTAAAATCGCAGAAAAATTCTAGTTAAATTAGGATTTCAAGATTTTGTTTGTTTAAATTTGGCTTCCGACCGAGCTTCCGACAGAACCTTGAGAACCGTTTCAGTAACGACGAAATTCACTATAACGAAAAAATTCACTATAACGACGCGCCAACTTGAAATCAAAATTTTGAAAAATCTCATGGAATCGATAGTAAAATAATATATTGGTGGGTGTAGCACCGAATTACCTAGCACCGAAAGTGCCTAACATCGAATTTCCTTGCACCGAAAGTGCCTAGCGACGAAAGTGCCTAGCACCGAATTGCCTAGCATTGTAAGTTCCCAGCATCGAATTGCCTAGCGTCGAATATTACATATAGTCTTTTTCATATATTTTTTATAACTATAATTTACCCTTCTAAAAAATACATAAAAAATACTATGTCATTTTCGACGCTGGGCACTTTCGGAGCTAGACAATTCGATGCTAGGCACTTCCAGTGCTAGGGAATTCGGTTCAAGGCACTTTTCGGTGCTAGGCGATTCGGTGCAAGGAATTTCGGTTCTAGCCACTTTCGGTGCTAAAACATGCACCCTAAAATAATTTTAAAATTTTATTTGGTGTGTAGGCGAGTCCATGAGATATAAAATAGTTAGCGCGTTGTTTCAAGTGGTCGTAACGTTTCAGTTTGATGAAAAAGTGAATAAAATTAAATTGTCTTTCCCTATCACATTCTCTTCCATGCTATTCAATTGCACGAATATGTAGAATCTCCCGGATCCTTTTCAAACATTGTAAGTAATAAGTAATAACAGTGATACCCCTGAACAACGTTTGTTTGGGAAAGTTTTAGGCGATCATGGAAGGAGGGTTTTAAATCAATTAAAAATCAAATGTGGATGGAATTCCGCTAGGAGTCATTTATATTCCGGTGCTTATATAGTGTGCTAACAGGTACTAATTTGTGTCCAAAATTCGAAATTTAGCTGCATTTTTGTGAAAATTAGTTTTCGAACATGTTGATTATGAATTTGACAAGAAAAAAAAACAAAATAGCCGATGCAATATGATGTCGGAAATTTGTAATTTATTTTGTATATTTGAACGAATGTTAGTACTCAGGACTTTTCGAAGTTGCTAAATAAGTGAATACGATATTGACGTGAATTAAAAAAAATAAAAAAGGCGAATACAATATGGTGCCTGAAATTATTAAATGTTAGGATATTTGTATTAAATTTAATACGAGGAGGTTTTTGAGGAGGCTGATTGTGAGAGTGATTAGAGAGTTTTCGAAGTTTCTGTCAAATTGGACTGAAAATAAACTGGAAAAAATGGCGTAAATACAGTATAGCGGACATTTTCGAAGGGAAAGCTGCTATGTTGTATTTACGAAGGGCAAAGCCCTGAGTATAAAGCCGGTTTCAATTGATCGAGGACTCTAAAGGTTTGTCCCCCAGACGGGTTTACATTTTGGTGAAAATTTCCGAAAAATTGATTTTTTGGTAGGTTTGAGGGTAGGGTAAGGGGTGTACCTCTTGCACCTTCCTTCACAGCCCCCAAAAAATCTTTAAACTTTAAAAACAAACCTTCAGAGTCCCCGCTCAATTGAAGCCAGTTTTACACTCGGGGCTTTGCCTCTCGGGGAGGTTAGAAGTACTAGAATTACTAGTCGCGTCAATACGCGATTTCGTAAAAATAATAGAGACAAATAAGCCCCAGAATTTTGTACAGAAAACAACAACAATTGAGTTGAATTATATGAAAATAAGCCCCAACTAGTACTTCTTTTTTTACTATGAAAATGATTTATTGACGCGACTCATTATTCTAGTACTTCTAGGGGAGGTTGCTTTGCCCTTCGGGAAGGTCCGCTATATACTGTATTTCAGACTTTTTTTTAATTCGTACCAGGGCGGCTGAGTCGGTAATTTTTTTCCGACAACTTGCCTCCTAAACTTGTTATTTTATTTTTATTTTAGAAAAGTTTCTCATAAAATGTCTTTAAAATCGTATTGAATAATAACTATAGCATGGTACAATGGTTATTGAGCCGTAAGTTACTCCGTGTTTAAGAAATCGAATCATCAGTAGATTGGTTTAAATTTGGCTATTTCGACTCCGACTAGACAGCCCGGTTCAAGTATATATATGCTGAAAATATTTTTCAAAATTTTCTTTAAAATAAAAATTACAATTTATTTAAATTTACCGAAGAACAAAAAAAATTGCTTAAAAGACAACTTTTTTCCTAACTTTTATTCAATTGAATGTTTCCCATAAAAGATTACAAATCTATTTGTACAAATTATATTTTTAGACTTTCTCATGTTTTTACTCTATAAAAGTGACAAAAACGTTCTATTTATTGCACATGCCGTTTTTTTTATTTTAAATTGAAATTAATTTTTTGTCGTAGATCATTTTTCTAAAACGTTTTGTAAATCAAAAAGTAGACGCATAAAACAAATCTCAACTATTGTTTTAATTTTAAATAAAACTTTGTACTTTGCACAAAAGATTTCCCAAACAAAATGAAAATTATTTAAAAAAAAAAACAAAATTGTCTTACTTGTAATGGCAATATGAGACAATCCATAATTGCTGTTGTAAATGTCTTCATTCTCGTTTCGACGGCCTTATGTCGTAGGCAAACTCTTGTCAGTGCTGTACCAATTTCTTTTGTTGCACCTATAAAAGAATAATAAAAAAAGAAAAACATTTAAATTTATTATTAATGCTTTGATGGAAAACATATCCATCATTATTAAATTGTTCATTAGATGGAATAACGGCATATCTAGATCTGTATATAGAACAAACTAAACTTTACGTTACAAAATCTGGTGTACCACAAGGAAGCGTATTTGGACCAATACTTTACCTACACCCTCGCGTTTGACTAAAGATTTTAGGGTGAAGGAATTTACATTTCATTTTTAGAATTGGTATTCGTAAAATCTTTAGTCTAACGTATATTTTGCATATAAATTTAAAATATGTTGTTGAGCGTTTCATATACTTTCTTGAAACTAGACAACTAGTGTTTGTAAGATATGCCAATATTGCATTTAAAGATTTAATATGCGGTTTAGTTAAAGATGTAGGTTTTTGTATATTTAATGTATATACAAAATAAGACGTTTATAAAAATAATATAAAACATGTAACTTGAACAATTTTCATTGTTATATTAATATATAGCAAAGCGAGAATAGAAACGAAATATATATGAAAAATAAAGAGTGCATAAAATATCTTATAACCCGGACATTAAATATTATAATATCAGCGGCTGGAACGAGCATTAACTTTATATATATTTTTTTCTTCATCTTCACTGTAATGAAAAAATTAATAATATTATTATTGTTGTAACACAAAATAACTAATGTGTACATTATATAGTTATATGTATATAAACTAAGATAGTCACGTTTCCATTTCAATGTTTTTTTTTGCTTTGTTCGAGAAGTTATTAAAAAAAAATCTTAAAGATTTCTTATATAGAAAAAATGGAATTCTCTTCATTTTTTTTATTGAATTAATAATAAATTTAGAAGAAAAAAAAGATTGGAAATGTGATGCACTTTTTTATTAAATGTGCATGTTTAATATTTCAGCCTTAAGGTTGTAATTAATTAGAAATAAAACAAGTTGATTAAGAATGTAAAAAAAAGTTATCTGTTGTCCTGATGATGTTTGTTTAGAGTGGGCGAAACGACAGTTTTTAGATTTGGAGGCGAAGTTGCATTGTTTCTAAAAATTAGCTTTTCTATCATGGCATATTTCAAGATCGTCATTCCTTATCGGAGCCTGCTGCGTGTGCGGCATATACATATAATTACTCCAGAAATAAAGTTAACTTTTAACAAAGTTGTTTGTATCGTGAATAATACATAATAAAATAAAAAAGCTATCTATACAGTAATCATTTAGGTTGATGAGGGATGACGATCTTGAAATATGGATGCAATGACGGAACAGCCAATTTTTGTGAAAATTTCATATACATAACAATATATTCAACAAAAATAATTGGTAAGGATTATTATTAGCATACATGTGGTATAATAATAAGAAATTGATACGAAGTTAAACTCATAATTTAAAAAAAAATAAAAAAAAGTTGTTTTATCTGGGAAGTCTTTTATGCATAAAGAAAAAAAGGAATGGGACCAGAACTGGGCCTTGAGGAACACCATATACTTGGAACACTGATGAAATATGAAACGACAAAAAAACGCATTTATTAGATTGTTTGAAAAGTTGAAGTATCAACACCATCGAAAGTCTTGGAAAAATAAAAAAATGCAACTTATATAAGTGTATTTAAGAAAGGTTTCAAGTCCAAACATTCAATTTATTACGAAAATCAACGGACAGTCGTTTTTAGTGAAGAGTTTATAAGATAAAACCCAAATGTCTTTAATTTTGTAATAACTGGGATAGTTTATCCGCATTAATAAGAAAAGAAGTAGTAATGTGACATGATCGGAGAATCTACACTTTAGCGCTTATGGCCCCAGACCCTATCGGACCCTCCCAGACTAGAAAAACCACTTTAAAACTTGGCGCGAAATCCCCCCCCCTTGGACGGGTGAAGGGTCAAAGTTTGGTCAACATTTCAGTAATATTGATATCTTAGGAGGGTTTGAGGAAGGGGTAAGGGTTGTTATCAAATAAAAGATATTACAAATAACTATAATTTAAAAAAAGTTGGGGAAAATCCAATACTCCATGTAGGTAGGAGGGGTAAAAATTTGTTTTTTCATATATTTGTTCGGAAGGGGCAGAGGGGAAGGGAGGGCGGTACAGAGATACACAAAATTGGTGGGTGTCAACTGAAAGGTAAACACTTGGAGCAGTTATAGCCATAAAAGTTTTAAAGCTTAAAAAACACAAACGTAGCTCATTAAAGCGGCAGAGTTCGAAAAAATTATCTAAAAATACAGTTTTTGTACTTTTTCCCTTATCAGGGGGCTGCCGCCCGAACCCCTGCTTTGTGTTAATTTTCTTTTAAGAAGGAGCTAGGAGGCTGGAAAGGTCCCCCCTTTGAAGGAAAAAAAACAAACAATAAAGGAGCAGGGACCGAGAAAAAAGATCTAAAAATACGGTTCCTGTACATTTTACATAATCAGGGGGCTGCTGCCTCCCGAACCCTCGCTTTGTGTTAATTTCCTTATCATACCCCCTGTATCATTATATTTGTCTCTAATAACTTTTTTTTTTTTTAAAGGAAAATATTTTTTTAATTAAACACTTCCGGCACAGGCCACACTCGACACAGAAAAATGTCGGTTCCAAAACTTAAACTAATTTTAATTTGACACCCACCAAAATTTGTATCTAGGCTCCGCCTTCCCCCCTTCTACGAACAAATATATGAAAAAATAGATTGTTGCCCCTCCCACCTACATGAAGTGTTGGATTTGCCCAACTTTCTTTTTAATGATTAGTTACCTTTTATTTGATATCATTCACCCCTTACCATCCGAAAATATCAATTTCTCTGAATTTTTGACCAAACTTTGACCCCTTCCCCCGTTCAAGGGGGAAGAAGGGTTTTCGTAGTATGGAGGGCCCCTTCGAGGGGTGGGTCTGTGAGGGCCTGGGGCCATAAGCGCTAAAGTGTAGTTTAGCCAACATGATTTATAGATTCAATCATGGCTTGTTTCCTATTAGCATTTGAAACTAAACCATTACTAATATTCCAATTATTTAATTTATTACATACAATGTTCGAAAACATGGAAAACAGTAACGGTCTCAAAATAGATCCCTGGGAATCTCCAGGAACAATAGGAATAAAAGAAGCTGTGCAAGGATTAATTTGCACACATTTTTACCATTATTGCTACCAATAAGTGATATATAGCCGAGTTTGATGTAAATATTTTTTTTATGGCAATAAATGAATTGAATGAATAGCCGAGTTCGAAAAAGAAAATCAATTATATAATTTTTTCCATAAAAAATTCAGCAATTATTGCAGACAGCGCCGACGTACAATTGATTTTCAACGAAATATTAATAAACATTTCTTCGGAATTTATTATTCACATTTATAATAGGAATATAAGCGCGATAATATATTTAATAACAAAAACAATACATTCCACATATAGTATCGAATTAATATTTAATTAATTTTATTTTTAATAAATTATTCTTTTAATTATTCTTTATATATATTAACCCATTAAGGCCCTCAGTTATTCCGACTATTGTCTAAAACAATTTGTTCTAATTGGATGCAAAAAAGCAGAAAAAATAGCTTCTTTATGCTAATGAAATAAAAAAATATGTCTCGAAATACGTACTATATATAGGAATTAGGATAACCAGTTTGGAGCAGTAGGTAACGTCACGTCTCTGTAATCAAGAGGTTGTGGGTTCGAGGCTCGGTAAGGCCAAAAAATTTTCGCATCTGGGTTATCACCTTTCATTCGCAGGTGTTTATTAAAAAGCGTTTGCAGTGGCCCGGAAGTCACTTAAAGCCGTTGTCCGCCTATGTGATACCAACTGATAGGGTTCCTCACTGATCACCAAAAAATATGGCTAGTGCGAGTTGCTGACAACACTCCACTCTTCGATATAGTCGTCAATGAAAACCATGGTATCAGATAGAAGAAAGGGTAAAATGGTCTCTATGCTCCCTCGCTTTGGAGTAAAGGACACGATGATGATGATGACACAAATTTATGATCATGATTAGAGCCTTACAATTTTTTACAAATTTTAGTAAATTTTTTAGCCCTTTATTAATTAGTTAATATATCATATTGGGAAGTTTAAATTACTATCGCAGAAAATTTCGGATTTTCAATAGGCGAGGAGAAAGAAGTACAAGCAGGCTTAGAGTTACTTAAACAGTAAATATAACAATCCTTTAATCCAATTAAGTTATTTTTACGGTTGTCTTCGACTATATGTTTGAGTTGAAAAGCCTGAAATAACAGAAATCACTCTGGTGATTTTTTTTTTGATTAATCATGAAAGGGGTTGTACAAAAAAGTTAGCATTTATAATAACAAAATATTTAAAAAAATTCATGGGAGGGGGTTAACCCCCTAAATACGCCACTGATATATATATATATATATCATATGCGCAGTGACGTGTTGTGCAAAACAAATTCATGGGGGCTAAAAAATTATCAATATAATTTTTTTTTAATCTTCGTGCTACACTCCTGAGCAAATTCAATTTCATAGCACGCCATAATTTTAATTAACTATTATTCGAGGGTCTTTCTCGGGATCAACAAAAGTTTGAACTCGACTAAGTAAATAAATATAACAATATTGTTAACCCGATCGCGCCCCCAGTATATGTACTTAATATGTATGATAGGGAAATATTACTGTTATCTTTAAAATATAGTTTTTTTATGCTTTATAGTGTTGCATCAAAAAAATTTAAAAATTCTCAAAAAAGTTTCAAATAGTCAAAATTGAGAAGTCATAAAGAGGCTTTTTTATTTCATTCACTTAATTAATTTTTGTGACGTCATTAATTGAGATTTCAGTCTAATTTATTTTTTGTTTGTTGTTCATTAGTTTTATTTTATAAAAAAAAATTTTTTTTTTTGTCATTTATCGAAAATTTATCATTTTTATGAAAAGTAGAATTCGGACACCTCTCCGCATGGAGGCCAGTAACCTCCCTAAACAGAGCCAATGTCCATTTTTTTCGATTCTCGGATAAATTTCGTTTAACAATATCTTTATAGAAAAGCAGTTGCTTTCAAATTGATTTTTTTTATGAATTTTTCAAATTAGCAACGAAAATTTGAAACAAAATTTAATCAAAACTTCACAGCATTCGTCTCCATGCCTAAAAAATGGGATCCTAAATTTTTTAGAAAAATCGGTTCGACAGTTTAGGCGTGTAGAAATCCCAAACATACATACATTCATTTTTATTTGGAACACATGCGGCATCATCGTGTCCTTTACTCCAAAGCGAGGTAGCATAGGAACTATTTTACCTTTTGTTCTATCTAATACCATTGTTTTTATTGACGACCAAGTCAAGGTGGAGTGCTGTCAGCAACTAGCCATATTTTTTGGTGATCTGTAGGGCAGATTTTACACTATATTAGGAACCTTATCTGTTGGTATCGTATGACCGCAACGGATTTAAGTGACTTTCGGACCACTTTTTAATAAACACCTGCTAATGAAAAGTGAGTCCAGTTGTAAAAAATTTTGGCCCTACCAAGCCTCGAACTCACAACCTCTTGAACACAAAGCCGTGACGCTATCCATGCTGATTATAACACATGCATATTGCATATACCTCGTGTTCGTGTAAGCTATTGTAATTTTTTAATAAAAATAAAAAAAATCGGTCCGAGAGCCCCAATTATAACTGGGATGCTGCTTTTTCTATATTATACCATTTGAAAACTGACACAAACCAAAATATCCTCTAAGTTCACATTTTTGAACAACAAATATGAACTATTAGTACTACATAAAATAAGTTTTAAACCTAGAAACCCAAAGTGGAATCCCAGGGTATATAAGGACACTTAAAACCTACTCTTACACCAAAGTTTACCAAACTCCTTAAACCCTCTCGGATCATCCTAACATTCCTATCGTTCACTCTTAAGCCGTGACGCCAGAAGTGAGCCAGAATGCCCATAGTTCCACTACTCATATATTTCGGGCTAAATCCGTTTACCAGGAAAGAACTTTATCTATATGCTCATATTTAAAAGCCATTTTTAGCAAAAAAAAAAATCGTATGGAAACCTCCTCTCTGACCTATAGACCCCAAATGCAAACTCAGAGTATGGGTCCACTAATAACTCTTCTTTACAAAAAATTTGCCAAATCCGACCACTGCTAAAAACGTTCTGTATATTATTCATATTTTTCGGTAATTGTAAGAAAAAAAATCGTATGGGAGCAACCCTTCATCTTTGACCTAGAGACTCCAACTGCAATCCCAGAGTATGGGACCACTAATTACTCATCCTCACCAAAAATTTACCAAATCCCTCGACTGGTGTAAAACTTTCTTGTGTCTGATATTTTGCGGACGGACGGACACTTTTTATTTTAACGTTTTTTCTGAATCAGGGCATCATAAAAGGAGAAAATTAACATGGTCCTGGCAATTTGACCATTTTGACCTAAATTAAGACCTGTACTATTATACATTATCCATAAATAGATTTTAAAATAGGGGCCTATAGCCCCTGAACATAGTGCCGCCCATGCTCTGTATATTAAGTATATAGGAATTATAAATATATCGGGAGCTTTACTCGTTTGTAGTGTAAAATGTTGTAAGTTGAAAAAAAGAAAATTTATTTAAATTTTGTTGTTGCTATTCCATATTATGTTGTACACAACATAAAATATGTGCAACATAATAAGCAAACACACATATTCACGATATAAAACAACGTTTTTTTTGGACAAGAAAAAGAAAATAAAATAAAATCGATTTTTTGTAAACTTTTTTCGAGCTCATTAGATGGAAAATCGTGCGTGCAATGAAAATAAGACACAATTCTATGCTGTGTATAGTTATATGGAACCGAGAATAAAAACATCTTAATATCTCAATCTTAATATGGTTTGTAGTAATGAGGCTGTTCTGTATCTGCTATATTATGGTATCTGCTTTGGTTATCGAGAGTTCTGCAGCAATGTGGAATTCGATTTGATGTTCGCGATAGCACATACTGCACGGCTGCTGCTGGTGCCAATGTGCAGAGTTTATAAGTTTGCCTCGTTTTTTGTGCATTACATTATTGTAAACGATGATATCTCGTTTTATTGTTTGTTTCGCATATTTACTCGGCCACATTAAGATAAAAATACAAATAAAATGCGCAAAGACGTTGGAATAATTAAGATATCTGCTGCGCTTTAATGTGGTCTATAAAATGATCACAAAAAAAAATAAATTTGCTGTCCGCAGTCGCAATTTATACAAAACAAAAATTGTCTATATAGCCACACAGACTCCGCGCGCTTATCGCTATATACATTAGGATGACTAGAAATTTTTTACTTTGATTTTGAATTGAATTAAATGAGAAAAAAAAATAGGAAAAAATGTTGTCTCTTAATTATAATTGATTAATTAAATAAGTCTAATTAATGAATGTGAAGTTGCACACCAAAACCGCATTTCGGAATCTGATTTTTTAGTTTATTTTTGAATTTGTCTAATATTTCCAAAACAGTTGCTTTAATCAACTTGAACTGTTTAGTGTACAAGATTATTATTCAAAAATACAACTTTTTCTCATCGGTAATTATAGTGTAAAATAGACCGTTAAAAAAGTTCCCATAGAAATGGACTATTTTTTTTTTTGTTTTTTTTAGTATAACACCAGATTTATATAGGAATCATCTCATGTTATTTAAAAAAATCTTTTTATTTTTCTGCGTACAAGATTTCAAAAAGTGTTCAGTTTTTTTTTAAATAAATACAGTTGTCAATACACTTAAATAACATAGAGTGATTCCTTAAATCTGATACTATATACTAAAGAGCACAAAAATGGTCCATTTCTATGGGAACTTTTCTATCGGTTAATTCTACAATATTATTTTCTATGAGAAACAGTTTTGTTTTTAAATAATAATGTTGTAATCTAGACATTTGCAGTTGATTAAATCATCTGTTTTGAAAATATTTGCCAAATTAAAAAAACACTCTCTAAAAAATCAAATCTAGAAATGGATTTATGATGAGACCTTTCTAAAAATGCATTAATATGAACTAATGATTCACAGAAATAATAACTTTTTGATGATGCAAAATCATAAAAAATAAAAAAAAATCTAGTCATCCTAATCTACATATAACACTATATATATAGAAGACCTGCGATATATATTATATCACATTTAACCAAGTTGATATTATTATTATTTTGTGCATTGGCACAGCTTCTATATACATATATAGCATCGCCAATAATATTATAAATTTAAGATAAAAATCTTTTTTCGTGTTTTTTTGTTCTTGCATACAAAAACAAAAGTTATAGACTTATGAAGAAATCGCCAGGAAACAAAAGAAAAAAAGGAAAATCCTTTTGTCTTCTCTCTTTATGAAGTGATTCTATATAACAGAATATTGTTTGTTTGTTTTTATTTTTTAAATTTGCTTTAATTGTGGGAACTACATTTTTTTTGTTGATAAAACATTTGTATAAATTGTGCAAGGGGAAACAATACATAGAGATAAAATGATTATTATTAATCAGGGATATGTTTTATTGTAATTATATCGAATTCTGTAGATATAAATTAAAATCAATCAAAATAAATTTACTCCTTTTGAGGTCTTGAAAGCCTTAGAATTCGTTTAGAATTTTTAGATGTATTTTAGAAATAGTATATGGATGTCTTTTGAAAGTCTTCCAGGACTTTTCATAAGGATTTTTTCAGAAAATTTAAAATCAACCGATTTTGATGGAAAAAATCGGTCCGAGAGCCCCCAGTTTAACTGGATTGCTACTTTTACTATATTTTATCATTTGAAAACGGACATAAACCAAAACATTCTTAGTTTTGAACAAAAGGTGGGAACTATAATAGATATTTACTACAACAAAAAATAAGATGGGAGGCCCCTCGTTTTTAACCTAGTGACACCAAATGTACTCCCAGAGTATAGTATGGAATCCCAAAGTATGGGATCATAAAAACTTTTCCTTCCACCAAAATTTTATCAAATCCCTCTACGGGTAAAAATCTTTCTATACATGCTAACATTTTTCGTTAATTTTTAGATAATAAAAATCGTATGGGAGCATACCGTAATGAGAGTATGGAACGACAAAAAATTCATTCCCACCAAAATTTGGCCAAATCAGTCTACTGGTAAAACACTTTCTCTATAAACAAAGTCGTATGGGCGCCCCTTTCAGCCTTTGACAAAGATACTCCAAATGAAATTCTAGAGTAAAAAACTTAAGAAAACTGACCCCTACTAAATTATTTTTTTATATAATATAACAAAATGCTCATATTTTTCATTATTTTTAGAAAAAGATTCAAATAAGAGCCCCCTTAACCTTCGACCTAAAAACTTCTGAGAGTATGGGACCTTTCAAAACTCATTCCCACCAAAATTTGGTCAAATCCGTCTACTGGTAAAAAACTTTCTTTATATGTTAATATTTTTCGGCGATTTTTACAAACAATGTCATATGGACGCCCCTTTAGCCTTTGACCTAGAGACTCTAAATGAAATTCTAGAGTAAAAGACTACTAAAAACTGACCCCTACTAAAATTTGGCCAAATCCGTCTACTGATAAAAAACTTTTTATATATGCTCATATTATTTGTCCATTTTAGAAAAAGATTCGTAGAGAGCTCCATCTTAACCTTTGGCCTAAAAACTCCAAATCCAATCTTAGAGTATGGGACCTTTTAAAACTAATTCCTACCAAAATTTGGTCTAATCCGTCTACTGGTGAAAAACTTTCTGTAAATGCTAATATTTTACAGCGATTTTCCCAAAAATAAATTCGAATAAGAGCCCCCCTTAATCTTTGACCTAGAAACATCAAATCAAATAACAGTGTATGAGACTACTAAAAACTGACCTCTACAAAAATTTGGCCAAATCCGCTTACTGGTAAAATACTTTCTCTATATTTTTCGGCCCTTTTTAGAAAAAAAATCTCCTTTTATTTTTGACCTAGAGACTCCAAATGCAATACCAGAACTATAAAGTAAAAACTCAAAATTTTGGCCAAATCCATCTACTGGTATAAAACTTTTTTGAAGACAATTTTTAGCTACAGACGGACGGACATACGGAGAGACGGACGGACAACCGGACGGACATTTTTTATTTTATAGTTTTTCTGAATCAGGGGATAATAAAACGTAAAAAAATGGGTCCCGGCAATTCGACCATTTTGACCTAATTAAAGCTTGTACTATTTTCATACAAACTCCATATATATGAATTTTTTTAATGAATAAATAGTAAAAGCAAAAATATTTGCCATAATATATCAGGTGAACTAGATTGATAATACCATAATAGTGACAAGATGGTACTTGGCTTTTATTCATGCTCTTGATTTGGCTCTTGACGTTCCCGGTGGGCTGATTTTTTACGCTTCGCCTTTGATAATATTATGTATAGGTTTTTCGCTCATGCATGAGATGCGATGCGATGATGATGATAATTTGCTTATGGTGTGGTGGGTACATCACATAATATTATCGCAGCTTTCAGTTTATTTTATATATAAATGTGGTGATGCCATTATGTGCTATTAAATAGCTGCTAAATAACATCAAATTTTTTTCAACACATTTTTCAATATTAATCATCTAGTCCATTCTACTTTACATTTGTGAACATTTTTCTGCATTTTCTACATCGATGAAAATAGTTCGTTGATCTTTTTCGAATAACTATCTATATAATTTAAGTTATTAAAAAAAAATCAATATTAATAAATATTTTTAAAAAACTCGAATCTTTAAAAAAAATCGACATTTCTTTTGCTAAGTGAACATATAAATAAAACCTACCTATATCTTCCGTAGCTTGAAAGACAAAACATAATTCTATGTTGAAGCTATGTTATTCGAAACTACCTATTTAACTAAAAGTTTAGTTTTATTCATAGAATAAAATTAAAAATATTCCTAAGTTGTTCCTAAGTTTGACAAAATAGTTTATTTAAAAGAATAACAAATATTTATATTTGTTTACGTTAACATACCAGATAAACCCAACTTTACTATTTTTATTTCACACGAAATTTAAAATTTTGTAATATTTAAAAAAAAAACTTGACCTGCATTTTTTTTAATTACTTTGGACACCAGTGAAAAAAGGTTTACCATCTGCGTCCTGAACCAACTAAATAAAATTCATGCCACAATAGAAAATATATTTATTTAAAATTCGCGTTCTGTAGGCTTTTCTTTTACTTAAAGCACAAAATAAAATATACAGTTTCTTACTGTGTGCTTAAAGCTTCTTTATATAAGCTTTATATAGGCTAAAAGTGAGTTTCTTATTTACTGTTTTTCCGCAAATTTTCTCTATTAACCCAGTCATAATAATAATATTGTATTTAAAGTATATACAATTTATATAAGTGACGATAAAATGGTCTTATATAGTGGTGGTAAGTACTTTATATATTATTATATATAAATTTGGGTGTCGTCTACATACAGTTGTATAAATATGTAAAAAAGTTTTCCACACTCTCGTAATTTTCCAACAAAAAAAATACAAGATTTAATACATATAATAAAAAAAACTTTTCTATTTTGACTGTATATTATAAAATGAATATGCGAATAGGATTTACTTGTTTGCTGTATTCATATAATATATGACACACAAGATCAAGCCAAATACCCACACAGTTATTTTTGTATAGTGTCCGATTATTCGCACTCCTATCGACTTAGATATATTACTTAGGAATCATCTGTAGTTAATCTTTCTTTAATATATTTCCAGGTTCATAATTTCTATTGTTTTTTATAGTTTTAGTTCAAATATCATTCATAAATTTAAACCCATTATTCGCTTTATTGTCATAATTAACTATAGTACCCATTTTATTATGCTTTTTACCTTTTTTAGTAAGACAAAAAAAATTCTTTTATATACGGAAGTATATTCTTGATATGGTACGTAGTACATACTTATGTACATTGTACAGTGGCGGCCACATAATTGGAAACAGATTATTACTATATTATGATATTGAAATAAATCATACTACGCGGACGTCTCTGTATTTTGTTTTAATTAATAGTTATTTATTAAGGTTTGTAACGATTGTATTTGTAAAATAAGAGCACCGTTACTATCCACTTTTT
>JANSTW010097666.1:0-30394 GCA_027564275.1 Diadocidia ferruginosa | reverse complement strand
ACATTAGGAAAATCACAGAAAAATATGCAGATTTTTATTCAAAAATTCAAATTAGTCCATTTTGATGGAAAAAATCAGTAAATTAAATTGTCTTTGTTTTATTTCTCTATAATTTTATGTTCTCTAATAATATTTAAAAAAAATCTTAAATACATTAGGAAAATCAAAGAGAAAAATAAGAAGATTTTTTTTCAGAACAACAAATAAATAGATTTTGATAAAATTGTCTATTTTTAATTCTCTGTGGTTTTATTCTATAAAAATATTCAACAGAAATTTGAGATAAATTTAGAAAATCAAAAAGAAAAATAAGAAGATTTATGTTCAGAACAACAAATTAATAAATTATAATAAAAAAAATCAATAAATCAACCTGTCTTTGTTATAAATCTCTATCAATATTAAAAAAATCGATGATAAATAAGAAAAATCAAAGAGAAAAATAAAAAGATTTAAAAAGAGAATAGATTTTGATTTTAAAAAAAATATCAAATTATATTGTCTTTGTTATCAGTTTATATATACCTGGTTCAACATTCTCTATCTACTAACAAAAATCTGCGATAAATTTAAAAAATCATTACCGTATCCTGCGACATATCCTACATATATAGGATCATGAATATTCATATATGAAAAATAACGCAATTGATGAAATATTTTAAATACAAACTTCGTTGTTTTGTTATAATAAGCGGAAAATCTTTGTTCATATAGGTAATAGGAAAATATATGAAAATTTTTGAAAAATGTTTATTTTACGCGTAAAGTGGAATGCTTGTCGTCGAACATATAATAACAAACAAATTATTTTCCACACAAAATTCTAAACAATGTTCTCGCTCGTCAATTAATATAAACAAACTCGATGTATATATAGTGTATACATAAGCATAAGTAGCATAAAATGCCACACTTTATGTCGTTTCACTTGACAACGCGCAATAACAATTCATGATATTTTAAAATTATATATAAAATAAATCTACGTATACAATATTTTAATCCTTGAATCGTGCTATATAATATTTTTTTCTCATCCGCACATATAAAAAGGAACAACATATGCCAACACATGTTCTATATGTAAGTTATATATAAAATTACAATGTATTTTCCAAAGGTATACACGGTGTATAATATAATCAATTTTCAATTTATTATAAAATTATATCTTATATACTTACCTCCAAAATACAAAATATTTTCACTTTCCCGCTCTTCTTCTAAAGTTCTATAATTAAATTATATACAAAATGTTTTGTATTTAATATTTCAAAATTTAACATTTTGTTATATTTAAAAGACAACATAGACATTCTTTATAACATATTCCCTATTCTTAATATAAAAACCATAATAATAAAAAACCTAAACCTAAACCTAAAATATATTATAATATTGTTATTATTATGAACATATGGACACAAATGTTTTCTTTTATTTTTTTATGTTTTAAATGTTTTAAAAATAGTCACATTTTCCTCTGCATAAATTTATATGTATTTATTCTGGAAGCTATATGGTTGTATATAATGTGGAAGATGCACCAAACTACACTTCGGTAATTCAGAGTGTAAATTTAAGAATATCTCATAAGGCGAGAAAAGTCGTATATAGGTTTCTTCTTTTAATTTTAAAAGACATGTCATAATAAAACGAAAAATTATATTTGAATAAAGGGAAACCACATACTGTATACTACTCCAAAGGTATATAGTTTCTACACAAAGAATAAGACAATTTAATCGTTACCCGCACCTCAATGCTTATATAGAGACAGGAGCGGTACAGATTATATTTATAGGGTAATGTAGAAACTATAAGACTCGATTTAAAATTGTCAAATAATATACAAAAAAAAATTTTATGCTTCCTATTATACCAAATTATTTAACTAAAAATGTAATGTATGTATATCGAAAAATAAATAAGTGAATATCTATAAATTTGACCCAAGCGTTTTCTATGTAAAAGCTTGCAATATTTCATAAACCGTCTAAAAGTATGTATATAGTGATTAGTGAACGAGGTAAAAATAAACTCCATTTTTTTTTTAAAGTTGTGCAGCGTTCTTCTAAATTCAGAAGCTCAAAAAATTTTAACCATATATACGAAAATATTTAAAAACAGGCTAATCGGTCTATGCAAAGCAACGCTATTCTCAAAGAAATTAATGGTTAGGACAGCGTTCCTTTTTTCGCCCAGCCTCAAATGTTTTGTTTTTTTTTTAACAATAAATAAGTAATGCAGTAAACACAGCACTTAAAACTCGTTTCAGAACCAACGTCCCATTATCAGTTTATTGGGGCTTATAGGAGCTACATGTCTTTTTGTAGGACGCACTCAAATCTTAAAAAAAACAGTAGGAACAAAATTATTTAATTTATTCTTTCTATTCTATCAACTTTTTTAAGTAAAAAAAAAATATATGTATATCGGGAAATAAAAAAGTTGCTAAATATCCATAAATAATAATAAATATCAACAGCGTTTTCTATACAAAAGCTTACAATATTATTCCAACAAACCGCCTAAAGTTATGTATAGTGAACGAAAACAAACACTTTTTTTCATTCCATATAATTTCAATTCTAAAACGGACGAAATTAGGTCTATACAAAATTTATGTCACTGCAACCGCCGCTGCCTAGATAAACAGATTTAATATTCTTTTATGATAAATTAGGTTTTCTTATATATATAATTTTGATATGAATGAATGAAGGCAAATATTATAAATTTTCTAAAAATAATTATATATTTTAATATGAATTATGACTTTTTAAGTATAGTTAGCTTCCATGTATAATAATGTGTCTCATATATACACGAAATGAAAATGGTGTGTGAAAAAAATTGATAATTGTGACATTCACATTTATGATGAAATGCCCGCTAAAAATATTGTAATTATACAAAAATATTTAATGCGTTTCTCTATGCACACAAAGTATTATATAGATTTTTATGCACATGATAATTTCATTAAAATTAAATAGATATATCCGCAGCTCTTAATCATAATATATACCGAAAATGCCATAAAAGATTGCAGAATATTCTGCCAAATAAGTAATGGATATTTTTAGATGCCCTTAAAAATGTGGTAATAAACTGCGAAGAGGAAGAACACACACACACTGTGCTTCCATATATTGTACATCTTTATATATTTACGATATTTTCCTAACTAATTTGTTGGGTGTAAATATTTTTATATAATCATTATCGAGTCCTTTACTCCGAAAAAAGAGATCATAGTAATCTTTCAAATTTTTCTTGTTGTCAATAAAGACATATCCGGTTTGAGGACAAATCGGCAAGCGAGAGATAAGTTTCAGTGGATCACAGTATGGCATCTGCTCTACCACTTACAGCACTCTGCCTGTTACCAAAGTCGTTTACAATTAAATTCGGGCACCAGCGTCACCAAAACCTAAAATTTTGCCGATAGTATAATTAGCTCGTCGAACAGGTGCTTTCACCTCCCATCTTCGCTATATTACAAGGATATGTCTTTATTGATAACAAGAAGAATTTGAAAGATTAGTCATATCGTGGGTAAGGAAAGGGGGTATTATCGTCAGCAACTCGCCCAGACCATATTTTTGGTTTTTGAGGAAACTATAGAACTCTTGATGTCATATAAGTGGACTCACGGCTTACCGTGACTCGACAATAACTTTTAAAATTTACAGAAAATGGAAAATGGAACACTAAATGATCAAAAATATTGATCGAATCAAATGATTTGAGCAATAACAAAATCCGAGAGGTTAACCGCTATTTTTCATTTGGAAATCATGTGGAAATTATTTAAAAAACTTGAAATCATTTAGAAATCGTCTCAAAAATTAAAATCACTTGGAAATTATTTAAAAAAATGAAAATCATTTGGAAATCAATTTTAAAAAAATAAGAAATATTTGAAAAACATTTTGAAAAAATGGAAATCATTGAAATTTTTAAGTCAGTGGGACACAATTTTTTATAGTTGTTAACCCCAAAACCCCAAAAATCTGATTTGATCGATAAAAAAGGTTGATTTAAAGATTGAATAAAAACCTGGTTAAATTAAAATTTGATAGAATCAAATTCTGATCAAATAAAAAAATTGTGATCGAACAAGATTTTGATTTTTTTGAGCGTTAATCGATTTTCAGCAAGCCTTATAGAAGTCAGCCAAAAAAAATCCCAACAAAATTTTGTTTTTTTTTATCTTCAAAATTGTCGACCTTATAATTTTCTTTGTGCATAATATACCTTTAAAAAATACATTGAATATTTTATGAATATAAAACAAGACCATATATACTTAGCATGACATTAATAATGCACTTAAATAGACGATATAAGCAACTTATAACACTTCCAAATTTATTAATAACTACCTAACTATATCGCTGGTACTCCCCCCATAGTTTTTCCGCTTCGTTAAATAACAATTTTCAAAAGCAATTTATAAAATTTAGGATTTTTTTTTTATGCGAGACTCGTTAAAACCATAAATAATAAAATTATTACTATCTGCGTATATAGTGTATGTGATACACTAAAGGTCTCCGTATAAGTTTAATGTAGTTTAATATAGGAAGACTTTCTCTGATAAAAATCGCATGCAATTTTAATTTTTTTTTTTTCATTTTTTTTATTTTTTTAGAAATTATTTATAATTATTCAATATTGCATAGACAAAGTTTTTTAAATTTATGAAAACATCATATTTTGTAAAAAATCGTATGCGATAATTTTTCGATATTTTGCCAAAAACACTTTTTAATAAAAACGTATTACCAAAATAATTGATTGAAAATAATTTACTTTAATTGATTTAATTTCACTGTGCAAATTATTAAAAATATTGAAAACAAAAATATAATATGCGCGATTTTTATACGAATAAAATTATCCTATACGGAGACTATTAGCATGTATAATTTTGTAAAATTTTCAATGAATATCATTTTCTTCATATAACATACCGAGTTTAGAAAACTAGTTTTTTGTTTTTTTGCAATTTTTCGTGTTTTTCATAATTTTATGTAGAAGAAGCATAAAACTCGATTTTTGTCAAATCATAAACTCGTTTTTATGATTTTATTATTGCCACATGTGACATTTTTACTAAAAAATTTATATTACAGATACTTTTTACATTTTATGTGTCACGGAATTATTCAAAAATTCGCGAGGTTATAATATTTTGTGTCGCGCTCATTAAAAAATTTAATATATTTACTTGTTACAATTGTTGCTGATTATTATGTTTTGCATAATTATGCATTGTAGATGACATAGTTATGCTGGGTTTATGGAACGAATATAGAAGCAGCTAAACACATCATCGCATTAGTATATTCTGGTTCTGTAATGAAAAAGAGAAAATGATTAATAAGTTGGAGAAAATTAATTTTATATTTTTTTTTTAGAAAATAAGCGAAATATTTCAAATTGTAAAGTACTTTGAAATTCTTGGAAGAAAGCGCAAGAAAAAACTAACAACGAACAATTTTTTTTAATAAAAAAAATTTAATTAAAAAATCCTTAATATTTCAATATTTTTCGTAAATTTATTAAATTAAACAAGATATTATATTTTTTTAATTAAAATTTAAAATTTATGCAAATGAAAATCAAAATTCAAAGCTTCTGGCAATTCCCAAAGCAGCTAGGGTCACCGTCACCAGTTGAATAGAATGTTTAGGTTTGCGTAAAGAATAAAAAGGTCTCGTTTTCGATTTTTATTAAATTTAATCTAAATTAGGGAAATTGACTATTAAATCTTAAAAAATATTATTATTATCTGTTGAAATATTTTATTTCTATAAATATTAAAGAAATTTATGAAATAATTAGAAATGACGTCATAAACATAATTAAATGGAATATTTTGTCTATTAAAACTGTATGGATTTATATGTGAGTAAAGAAATATTTTTAAAAGCTTAAGAGTGAAGAAGCTTTTCAGTTTTTATATAGTAGAAAATTAAAAGTAACTTAGATAATTATCTCTGCTGTAGATAATGAGTTTGAGAAGTCAATATTTTGAATATGAGTAGAGTTATTTTATTTTAATACAAAATTATCCAATTCTTTAGTAAAGAAACACAATTTATTATAATAATTTATTTATTGTCAAAGATTAATTACATAAATACAGTAGATTAAGTACAAAATCTCTTATAAACCTAATAGTCCACCAACAGCTCCAACGACCCCTCCAAGTAAACCACCAACCAAGCCAACAGGTCGTCCTTGAGGTTCCTCTTCTGTTTGTCCATTCTCCAATGTAACACCGCCGGCTTGCAGACTGCCAGTTCCCATTGAAACTGGAGCAGCTTGTGGATTGTTGGCTGCTTGGGCAACTTTTTGTGGATCTTGACTACTGCCCTGTATACCAATGTTGCTCTTATTCTCTTTATTTGTTGCAGAGGTTGTTGTGTTATTGGTAACACTTGTATTTACAACCTTTCCGTCAACATTTAGAGTAGTTGGTAGCGAGTCTGAACTGGTATTTGTTTGTTGTCCAACAGATGCACAAACAGATTCCTACGAAAAAATGTCAATCAACAATGCGGAAAACATTTTAAAATAAACAAATTTACCTTTGCGAGCAGCAAAACCATCAAACATACTCCGAAAATATAATATTTCATTTTTATTTATTGCTGAAAAATCGACGAAAAAATAAATTAAACAATTTAATTGATTTGTTAATTATTTTGTGTAAGCTTTTATATTCCAAAATTTGAGTAGCCGCGCAAACAATAAAATTTTATTTGTGGACCTTGCAGTGCGTATGACCAACAGTGTGAAATCTGTTTAGTAAAATCTATCCACAAACCGAAAATAAAATTTTATTTTTTTCATTAAAAATAATATTGACACAAATGCATGCGATAATGATCTCGGCTAGACAGAAAGATTAATTTTTTTTAAATACACATGTTTCTTAAATAAACAAATTTATAAAAGAAAACATTTAATTGTAACTCATTTTTTTTTAAATTGTTATAAATTGTAAAAATTTTGTAGTTTCATATCGAATAAAAAGAAATATTTACAATTACAACAAATCTATATAATTTCAAAAAAAATTCAAATTTAACAAAATTATTTAAAATTCGCTTTAGCAATATCATATATAATTCTTTCAAATCAAGTTGAGCCAAACTAACAAGTAATTTTATTATATATTTTTCAATCTGATTGTTATTTTTAAAAGGATCCTAAATTCCAACAAAATTATTTAAAAACCGCTTGAGCAAAATGTTGTTTTCTAAAAGCGAGTTAAGATAGAAATGATTGAAAAATTGGTGTAGATTGAGTTGTAATGCCAAACTGACTCAAAACATTGCTAATAAAATTATGTCATGAGTATAGTCTAATATAAGACATTATTATTAAAAAAATTAAAATTCGCTTTAGCAATATATTATGTAAATTCTCAAGTCGAGTGAGGGTAGAAATGATTGAAAAATAGGTATAGATGGAGTTGTAATGCCAAACTAACTCAAAACTATGCAAATAAAATTGTGTCGTATGTAGTCTAATATAAGACATTATTATCAAAAATTTTAAAATTCGCTTTAGCAATATGTGTAATTTTTCAAGGCAAGTTGGAGAAAAAATGATTGAAAAATTGGTATAGATGGAGTTTTAATGACAAACTGACTCAAAACAGTGCAAATAAAATTGTGTCGTATGTAGTCTAATGTACGACAATATTATCAAAATTTTTAAAATTCGCTTTAGCAATATATTATGTATTTTCTCAAGGCGAGTAAATGATAGAAAAATTCGTATAGATGGAGTTGTATTTATAAACTTACTCAAAACGATGCAAATAAAATTTTGTTGTGTGTAGTCTAATATAAGATATTATATTATCAAAATTTTTAAAATTCGCTTAAGCAATATGTGTATTTTCTAAAAGCGAGTTGAGATAGAAATGATAGAAAAATGGGTATAGATGGAGTTTTAATGACAAACTGACTCAAAACAGTGCAAATAAAATTGTGTCGTGTGTAGTCTAATATATAAGACATTATTATCAAAAATTTTAAAATTCGCTTTAGCAATATAATATGTATTTTCTCAAGGCGAGTCGGGGTAGAAATTATTGAATAATCGTCAATGGATATTGATGGAGTTGCAATGACAAACTGACTCAAATGATGCAAATAAAATCGGGATTACCTTTGATGTGACTGTCACGAATCAGATAAAAAACACTGAGCAGTATCGTAGGGACTATTTAAAATAAATTAGTAAAAGTTCTTGCGTTTAATAAATTTTTATTTAAATAGAATAATTTATTAATTATGTAAACAAAAATAATAATATTATGGACCAAAAGAATTGTCGTTAGAATGAATATTAGCAGCTGAAACTCCTTGATTTATTGGCCCACCAGCTGTAACTTGTCCATTGTCATTCATAATTGTGTTTGGTACGTTTATAAAAGCGCCAATATTTTGCGAACCAATCTATATTGAGACGAAATAAACTTTGCAAAATTCAATTCAATAAAATACCGATAAATTTTACCTGACTTGTCGCAGAATTAACAAATGCTACTAGAAATACGAATAAAAGAAAAAAAAGTCTCCACATTTTCACCGATTGTTTTAATGTATATTTTTCCAACCAACAGTAATGAGAGTAATATTGATAATGAGATAATAAGTTAATACGTTTATTTTACAATAATTTCTTAAATACGAGATAAGATCGTATACGTGTCGTAATATATGTAAGGACAAGAGGTCTCTGAGACCAGGTAAAAATTACACTTAGAGACAAAAATTTATGAGAAATCTTTTGAATTTCGTTTACCATTTAACATGTTAGAGTTAATTCTAGACCTCTATGATCTAATAAAATAAAAATCCTTGATCAAAATTCAAGGCTCAAGGGTTTTTCAGATTTATAAAAACAAAATTATGTAATAAAATATTGTATTCAAAGGATCTTAAATTACAATTATCTATAACTAAATTACTCTAACTGCTCTCAGTATTTGAGTCAATTACAGTGTTGTTGGCATTAACAGCTACTGTACCAGTCCCTGAATTAGTGATCGTTGTGTTTGTTGGTTCTGATGTAGAAGACGAATTACTTTGACTGCCAACACTAATCGTTTGAGCGGCTGAACTCTATAATATTGACAAATTATTAGGTTTTAGAAAAATATCTTAAAATTATTTTACCATTCCAATGACCACTCCAAACAAACACAAAACAAATGAAAAATATTTCATATTTTACAACTTTTATACGTTACTTTTGATAAGTACCATAAAGTCTGCTTGTATCTTGATCACAGGCAGTTCTTTTTATACATTACCAAAAGATAAGTTAACATTTTATTTAAAAAAATATTTATTTCTGCAATTTATCTGCTACATTTCGTAAATATATATTTCAAACAACTGTGCCAAGGAATGAACTTTTTTCAACAATTATTTCCGTAATATAATTTTAGTACATATACAACATCATATATAAATAAATTTATCTATACAAATTTTAAAAAGCTAGACTGCCTGGACTATTGAAAATTTTACGAATTATAGAAAATATTTTTAAGAGCAGGTATATAAACAGAATATTTGCTTCAGTATTTAAATAAATTTAAAAATAATCAATATTTTCTCTATATAATTCAAAATTTGAATCACTTTTGTCCTAATTATATTATTATATTAACCGATTTTTTTTTTTGAGAGGGTCACCTTCACCGATACCCTGATGATATTCACTTATATTAGACGAAACGTCAAATTTATTTTTAAATTGAATTTGGATCAGTTTTATAAATCGAAACTTGATCAATTATAAGATTTAATACATTTTCTTTAGTAAAAAAAAAAATAATTTATCAAATTTTCATTTATTTAAATAATTTATTAGTATACACAACTTTCTAGAACCAATAGTTAAATGAGCTGGTATTGGCTTCAGCGTTTCCAGCAAGAACTGTTTGAGTGTTGGTGCCACCAGCTGTCACAGTACCACCTGGGCCATTAGTTACTGTATTTCCAGCAGTTATCTGTGCAACATTTTGTTGATTTCCAATGGACGTGGTTTGAGCAGAACTCTATTTATAGTAGAAATTTTAATTTATCGAATTTATTAAATTACTTTAAATGTAAAGCTTACTTGTGCAACAAATGCAACCAACAAGCACATAACAAATGCAAAGAATTTCATTTTTTTTTAAATTAAGTTAATTGATAAGACAAGTAAATTTATCTGTGGTTTGAATCAATTTACAGCGACCTTATATACTGCGAAAAAAGTTTATTAAACCGTATGTTTTAGGACATTGCAGAGCATTGACTTTGTTCTCGTGTCAATAAAGTGCTTTTGACTTTCATCTGGCAAAGGTAAAATTTTAACAATTGTACAAATAAAAGATGTTTCGATCGATTTGTAACAATATGTTAAAGCATACAAAGAACTAAACAAAATACTTCCGCATGGTCCAGTATTGATAAATATATAGGGTAATTTCAGCGTTCCGCACCTAATTTTTGTCAAATTTTAAACCTATGATTTATAGCAACCATTTAAAACTAACTGGTTTTTTCTTATATTTTTTAGTTACCACAAAAATTTATAAATATATTGTGGAGTGATTAATAATGTTGCTAAATTTATATCGCGAAATAAAATGCAATATATCAATTCAGCATCAATATGAATTTACCAGGGCTGAATGGTGACTAGGGTCGCTACATTACTCCCCTCTCAGTGAATGAAGTGAACGATAAGTTTTAACGATATGTTGGTTGATCAGCAGGTTGCGTGTTCATATCACGTCGGGGTCACCAATTGTGGAGTGAATATATAATTAATATTGTTGCTAAATTGATATCATTGCACATTTTGTTTGCAACCGAGCTATCACCTCTAATTCACTGAGGTTTATTAAAAGCGACTGCATTAGTTTAGAAGTTACTTAAAGTTCACTTATGGCTTTAATATTATACCAACAGATATGAGATAGGGTTTCAAATTTAGTGCAAAACCCGCCCCACTGATTATACTATGACCAGTGCAATCTGTTGACAATACCTAACTTTTAAATTACCGCATACGACTCAAATGGGCTCCTGCCTCCTAAAATATTAGTTATATTTTTTTTATATCTTTTTTAAAAAAAATATATATTGCAAGTTGATTTTAAGCATTCAATTCTGTATTTCGATATTTCTTTTAAAAAAATTCGCTGCGCGGCAATTTTATAATAGCGAAAGAAACTATTTACAAAATTTTAAATAAAAAGAGCAAAAGGTAACTAAACATAGCTTAAAAAAGCCTGTACACGATCATAGTTGATATCATTTACAGTGTCTATTTAATTAAAAGATATGTTCAAAAAATCTTAAAATCTTGACAACACCACAACCCCCCCCCCCATCCCTAAGATTAAACTGAATTGACGAATTTTTAATTTAGCCTTCCTTTCATTCTGTATATTTTTGGTATTAAAATATTGCATTTTAAAACTTTTGCATACAAACTTAAAACCCCTCTTCCCTCGAAAAGGAGTCAAAGCACCGCAAACTGCAAGGACAAACGTTTTTCAGGAGAGACCCCCCTACCTAGTGATTTCGAATCGTGACGGACGACTCTGCCTCCAACTCCGACTCTACATCCCTGTATCTATACCTCTCTACAATGTTTGGGGAGGATCCAATTGGGAGGGGGAGATTAATTCTACACTTCAGCCTAAAAAAAACTTACAAGTTTTTATCAAATGTATTAGCTATAATTAAATTAAAGATTGAACACAGAACATGGACTGGATTTTATGCTAATTGCTAATGGTTGTGTGACGCTTACTTTGTATTGATAAAATTATATATATTTTTTAATTAATTTATTGACCTATAAACTAAAATTTGTCTTAGTTGTCACAATTCGAAATAATATTTTATATTAAATCAAATTTTCCTTCTACGGCCAATTTCATAAAAAAAATTGATCGTCTAAAAAACTACCCTATAGTAAAAAAATTATATTTTCTATAAATAATTTAAATTCTGATTTAAAAAACAAACTTTTAAATAATAAAATTAATAATTTATTAAAAATTCTTCTCATAAAATATATTTCTAATAATTTACACAAAATTGCGCGCCCCTAATTAAACCAATCATTAAATGAACTGGTATTTGTTTCCGTATTGGTTCCGATAAGTGTCTGAGTATTTGCGCCACCTGCTGTCACAGTTCCACCAGGACCATTATTTACTGTATTCGGAGCATTTATAGTAGCAACATTTTGTTGATTTCCAATATTTGTAATAGTTTGAGCTGATCCCTATATAATAGTTTTAAAAAAAAATTTAATTTCAAAAATTCAAGAAAAATTAAATTTTATAAATATTACCTGAGCAACAATGGCCACCAAGAAGCCAATAACAAATGCAAAGAAATTCATTTTTCTTGGTTTTAAAGTTAATTGATAAGTTAATTATCTGTGTATGATAAATTCCATCGCAATTCGACTGGCTTTTATACCAAAAAATCATGGACATTTTTTTGTTTAATTACAAAAATATGGCTGAAAGTTGTAACGTTTTTTTCTTCATCTGTGCCAACAGAAAAATTAACGTAAAATTTTTACCGGAAATTAATTTATTTACCAAGATGTTCTTGAAAAACATAAAGGTTTTATTTGGTGAGTCTCAAGACTTTCAAGTTACTCTTGTTAAAGAAGCAATTAATAAATTCAGAGTTGCAGACAACACGCGTTTCGTGAAAGTTATATTGTATTTTTTGTGGAAATTTAATAGGTCTTCCCATTTCAGACAATTTGTCTATAACTTTATAGTTTTTTTCTTTAGTTCTTTTCAAATACAAGAATATAATGCATACAAACTCCCTGAATGTTAAAAGAAAATAAGACAAAAATTTATCCACCCGAAAGCACCCAGCAAAACTGCGATGCTGCCTGTACTATACACCTTACGTTAATTAGTCTAAATTACCTAACCCATATTTTGCAAAAAAAAGTTGTAACTATCTGAGTACCGTTTGAAAATGTCATCAAATTCGAACCATATAGTTATTCTGGTTATTTTAATGTTTACCGGCTGTAAGCTCTAACCATTTTTACAAACAATTTGTGTGGAAGCTCTTCTTCTATTTTGCCAGAGTATGAGACCATCTAAAATTTGGTCATATTCGTCCGGTAGCGTAAAGCTATCTATAAATACTTAATTGTTTATATTTTCAGACCATTTTACCTTTTTTTTAATTTAGAAATGCCAAACCAAAACTCAGTGTATAGAATCAACATTTGTCCAAATCCGTCAACGAGTAAAAAAATGTCTGTATGTTCATAATTTTCGGTCATTTTTATAAATCGTATGATAGAATACCTAGCCCGTTGACTTAGTATGACTGAAAGTAATCCTATAGAACCACTAAAAACTCAGTCTTATTTAAAATTGGTCAAATCTATGGACTGGTGTTAAACTATTTCTTGTATCTGATATTTTGCGGACAAACGTAGACAGACACTTTTTTAGTTTTCTGAATCAAAGAGCATCATGAAGCGCAAAAAAATGGGTCCTACCAGTTTGACCATTTTGACTCAAATCAGGACTATTTACATATAAACATCCATATGGATATGGATTTTTCGTTCATATGTAAAAATAGTAAAAGCAAAATGAAATTTCTTCTTAAACAAATTTCAGTCCGGGTCAATAAATTAATAAAACAAAAATCGAAATAAGAAATTATAAAAACTAATGTTTTTGAACAAAAATTCAAACAAAAATTTGTAATAATTAAAATAATTTATTAGATATGTAGCCTTATGACAATATAATTATTTTAATCAGGCCGTTTAGAACCAATAGTTGAATGAACCGTTATTATTTTCCGTATTGGTACCAACAAGTGTTTGAGTATTTGGGCCACCAGCAATCACAGCGCCACCAGGGCCATTAGCAACTTGATTTGGAGCATTTATAGAAGCAACATTTTGTTGATTGCCAATACTTGTGGTTTGAGCTGAACTCTATTACATACATTAGGGAAACTTTTAAATAAATTCAAGAAAAAGAAAGTTACGAAATTTTACCTGTCCAACAATTGCTACCAATAGGCACATAACAAATGCAAAGAAATTCATTTTTCTTGAATAGGATTGAGCTGCTGATAAATCAAGAAAATAATTTATCTGATTGATAAATTTTATTATAAATTTACTGACTTTTATACTTGAAATGTATGAATTTTTTTAATTGTTTAAAGAATTTTAATATTTACATTGATGCAGATATTTGGTCATCTGGCTGATGGAAAATGTTATCTATAAAATATCTAAAAATATCTTATTGACCTAAAAAGTTCATCGTTCTTTTAAGATCTGAAAGATATAATTAGATTCAGTTGCAATTAAAAGTCTGATTTAATAAATCAGAGATAAATTCTAGTTCTTTTTATTTTATTTTATTTCGTCAACGGACTTGTGGTCCAACTGACACAATTACAATATAAAAACCTTTATATTACAGGTAGCTGCACGATATATAGTTTTGAATGTAGCCACTGCCGGTATTTTTTGTGCACAATTAATTTTTAAATTAAATTTACAATGAAGAACCTTCTGACCCCATATTTAAAGACAAAATCTCGAATCCGACCATTTTTTTAGATTGATTTGTTGTTAGTAGAGGTAAGGGATGCCAAATTGCAAGCGTTGAAATTCCCCACAAGGGATGCCAATTTGTAAGTGGAGAAATTTCCTACTATTTAAGATTTGTAAGCAGAGAAACTCTTAACAAGCTATGCAAATTTGCAAGTAGATATATTCCCCATAAGGGATGGTAATTTTTAAGCATTTGTAAGTGAAGAAATTTCCTACATGAGATTTGTAATTGAAAAAAACACCCTACAAGCTATATAGCAATTCGTAAGTAGATATATTTCTCACAGGGAATGCTAATTTGTAGGTCTAGAAAATTTTCTACTTCTTAGGATGTGTAAATAGAAAAACTCCTCACAAGCTAAGAAAATTTGCAAGTATGGAGATATTCCCCACAAGGGATGCCAATTTGTAAGTAGAAGAATTCCCCGCAAAAAATGCCAATTTGTAAGTGGATAAAATTTCTACTACTTGAGACTTGCATGTAGAGAAAGTATTTACAAGCTATGAAAATTTGCCAGTAAATATATTACCCACAAGCAACGCCAATTTGTAAGTAGAAAAATTCTCCACAAGGGATGCCAATTTGTAAGTATAAAGCAATTCTAACTTCTTACATATCTTTTATTGTGGACGAGAAAAAATGTATGCTGTAAGTGTGGTCAAAGCTTTTTCTACATGATTTTGTTTTTAATTAATTAAACTTGTTTTTTTTTGTATCGAGTTCACTTTAATTTGCATAAATATGTCTAACTAGATAAAAGCTTGTAGTGATCTTTTTGCTTTTACTATTCATTAAAAAATTCCATATAACTATGGAGTTTGTATGAAAATAGTACAAGCCTTAATTTAGGTTAAATGGTCTAATTGCCGGGACCCATTTTTTTCGTTTTATAATGCCCTGAGTCAGAAAAACTAAAAAAAAGTGTCCTTCCGTCGGTCTGTCTGTTTGTCTGTGTCTCTGTCCGAATAATATCAGACACAAGAAAGTTTTACATTACTGGACGGATTTGCACACAATTTATTTTGGGTGAGTTTTTACTGGTCCCAATGCAATCCCAGGCATTTGAGGACTATAGGTCAAAGGGGAGAGGGGGCTCATATACGATTTTTTTCTAAATATGGCAGGAAAATATGAGCATATAGAGAAAGTGTTTTCTTGGTAAACGGATTTGGCCCAATTTTGTTAGGGGTAAGTTTTTGGTAGTCGTATACTCTGGGGTTACATTTAGGGTATTTAGGTCAAAGAAGAGGGAGGCTCCCATACGATTTTGTTTTGTACATATGACCAAAAAATGAACATAATATAGAGAAAGTATTTACCAGTAGACGGATTTGACTGGTGAGGATGAGTTTTTAGTGATACCATAGTACCATACTCTGGAATTGCATTTAAAGACTGTAGGGCAAAAGACTCCCATACGATTGTTTTTGCTAAAAGTGGCAGAAAAATATGAGCATATCAAAAAAGTTTTTTCCTGGTAAACGGATCAGGCCTAATTTAGTTGGGGGTAAGGTTTTAGTAGTCGTATACTTTAGTGTTGCATTTGAGGTCTTTAGGTCAAAGGGGAGGGGGGCTCCCATACAATTGTTTTTGTATAAATGAACCAAAAATATGAGCATATAGAGAAAGCTGTTTACCAGTAGACAGATTTGGCCAAATTTTGGTAAGGGTGAGTTTTTAGTGATCCTTTACTTTAGGATTGAATTTAGAGTCTTTAGGTCTTGTGACGGTCTCTAGTTTGAAGACGAAGGGGCTTCCCATCTTATTTTTTGTTGTTGTAAATATCTATTAGTTCACACTTTTTGTTTAACATTAACATGTGAACAAATAAAGAAAATGTTAGTTTGTCTCAGTTTTCAAAATTTAACAAATAGCAAAGCAGCATACCAGTTATACTGGGGGATTTCGGACCGATTTTTTAACAAAGGAGAATCTTTTGTATGAGGGACAATGAAATATAACTAAAAATTCAAAAAAAAATCATTTTATTTACCAAAATTGTTTTATTTATTAGAAAATAACAAATATCTATAAAACAGCCGACAGTGGTGCCTAGAACCAATAATTGAATGAACCAGTATTGGTTTCCGTGTTGGTTCCGACAAGTGATTGAGTATTAGTACCACCAGCAGTAACAGTTCCACCAGCATTATTTACTGTATTTGGAGCATTGATAGAGGCAACATTTTGTTGATTGCCAATGCTGGTTATGGTTTGAGCTGAACTCTATTACACAAAAAATGAAATAAATTGAATAAAGATATAATTTTCCAAAAAATTACCTGTGCAATGACTGCAACCAACAAGCACATAACAAATGCAAAGAATTTCATTTTATTATTCTGGTTAAGAATTATAACAAGTCAAGTGAATTTCCTGTATGGTTAAGTCCAAATTGATTTACCGACTTTTATACTTGAAAATCTTGAAATAATTGACTTTAAACACAATAAATTATATTGCTTCAAATTGAAAAAGATTTTTTATATTTACTTTGTGCCCATACTTTTTATTATTTTCGGCCAATTGGTACAGTAAACACATTTAACGAACATATGGGTCTTTTTTATGGGGCATTTATATAAGTTAATAATAATCAAGGAAATTTGAATTTAAAAACTAAGATTACTCTATAGTGGTAATCTTATATTAAAATGTAAATTTGCAGGACTTTAAGGATATAGAAAAAAAATATCTTAAAATAAGTGCGGTTGAGCCTGATATGTCCGCATATGCTGATGAGACATACGTACAATGTATACGTGTATGTTGCTAGAAATATATTTGGAAATAAAACCAAATATCTTAAGGGTAATAATATAATTAGACGAGTTTAAAAAATCGATTTAATGAATTTGAATTGAATATATAAATTATTTGTCGAATAAAGGGCTTAACTCAACTTTGTCACTTTTTGAGGAATCAAATTTGAAATGAAAAATTGAATCTCGAATTAATTATTTCTTGACATATAGGTCATATATTAAATTAATTAAATCCAAAAATTAATCTTTCAATGTCTATCTTTAGTTGAGTCGAGGAAGTAGCATTTATATTTAGATATCAATTCATTTTGGACATCCTAGTCTCATATTCCTTTTATAGCATATTTTTTTCACACGTTGTAGGAACGACCTTGAGATAGCGAAAGAATATAAATAATTCGAAATCACCAGGCTTAAAAAAAACAAATATATGAAGCTTTTTACGTAAAAAAGATCTCTTTAATGTATCATTTCGTCTGCATATAAATTCGTTAAGAATCAGATTTTCGATATATAGGTAAAATATGGCCAGGATCCACTGCAAATAAAATCTGTGTAAAAAAACATAGACCCCTCGTGCGCGGCACAGAAAGGTACTGAGTTTTGGTTCTAAGATCCCTCACATTCTGGTAATAGAAATTTTGAGTCCACGTCAAGATCAGTGACCTGAATTGATTTGATTGTATGGCCTTTTTTACCATCAATATTAGAAGGTAAGGCAGAAATTGAAGGGATAACTTCAAAGTTTTTTTGTCAGATAAAGTTAAGGCAGAGATTGAAGAGATATTTTCAAAATCTTTGTCAGATTTATCACAGATAATTGTAGTCAAGGATATAAATTACTATCACTAAAAGGTAAAATAGATAGCTTAAAATCAACTACTGCCTCGTCAATTTATTCGAGTTTTTTTGGCTTGAATGGAATAAATTTACGAGCTTGAATACCGATTGGCCAAAAACTAGAATCTATAAGAGCGTCAAAAGCAAAATAAGACACAATAACTTAAGTTTTCTTGCCCAAACAATAATTTCATTGTCAGCAACATCATCAACAACAATTATATCAGCAGTACCGGCTGTTATAGCATTAACACACTGATCATCTACATTTACATGGTCAGCAAGCTTCGTTCCTAGTGTTAAATTTATTTGTTAAACTGTTAGACTTCTTTTTGTCTCTTTTCTTACAGTTTCTTTTATTAACAGTTGAGATATTTAATTGAGGAGTTTCCGTATTATTTTTAGCGTATAATTCCTTGAATTGATTATTTTCGATCACGAGTGCAATCATTCATTGAAGAAATTAAAATTTCAAATGAATTTTGATTAGAGATAACCGTATTTAATTTAGATAAAATTTCATTCAACAAAGAAAAATTTCCACCAGATACCACACCCGAAATACACCCGGAATTGGTACTGGTATTACTTTAAGACAACTACGACTTATTAAGCGTTGCAGACAAACGTTTTAATTTTAATGATTTCGGATTTTGATTATGTATTTGCGATTGTAACTACGAGAGGAAATTCATTTGCGTTTCCATATTATGCTCTAGAGTCTAGAGTTTAAGACTTTTACATCAGTACTTATTAAACTTTTTCTTTTAAAAATAAATTTAACGATTTAAAACAACATTCTTTTAAATATTTATAATTTATTAAACTTAATCTTAGATTTATAGAATGTACATCAATTTAGAACCAATAATTAAATGAGCCATTGTTAGCTTCATTATTGTTTCCGTTAAGATATTGATTGTTTGTGCTTCCAGCTGCCACAAGACCAGCTGCGTTGGCCACTGTAGTTGGTGCAACTATAGAAGCAAGATTTTGTTGATTTCCAATACTTGAGGTTTGAGCTGAACTCTATATGTGATAATAAAAAACATTTTAGTTCCGATTAAAAACGCATTATTGCAAATTTACCTGTGCAACAAAGGCAACCAACAGACAAATACCAAATGCAAAGAAATTCATTTTTTTTTTTGTTAACAATTAGCTACACAATAATGGAATTAATGAAAAGTTAATCAATTTACAGCGATTTATATACCAGAGTAGCTTAAAAAATTGTGTACAAGCTGGTCAAAAAAATGTTAAATATTTCTTTTATTGATTTTATTTCAAAGGTAAATGTACTTTCAAAAGTTTATTTATACAGAATTGTTTAGCCAAGCCTTTTTACATTTGGCAAAAATCTACCGATCTAAAAATATTAATTAATCTAGCTAGAGTCTATATACTTTTGGATGGTTTTATTTACAGAAACTTTTTTTCAATATTTGTTGGTATTCTGAGCTTAACAAGGAAGTAAGCGCGCTTTAGACCATCTGATTTTTAAAAACATATTTATTTTTAATTTTTTTTTCTACCTATAAAAGAAGATTTTTTCCACACTAATTTATCATTAAACTTTCTCGGTTAAAAGTATCAATTTATCCCAAAATGAAGTGCTTTGCTTTTGTCATTTGCTTGTTGGTTGCAACCATTACTCAGGTAATTTAAAATGTTTTTTTTCTTAAATTCAAAAAACTAATATTTTTTTCTAAAAAATTGTAGAGTTCAGCTCAAACCAATACATCTATTGGAAATCAACAAAATGTTGCTCAGATCATCGCTCCAAATACAGTAACTAATACTGGTGGAACTGTGACCGCTGGTGGTGCAAACACTCAATCACTTATTGGAGCCAATCTTGAAAATAATACCGATTCATTTAATAGTTGGTTTAATTCGGGTCCATAAATTTAATTTATTTTATATATTATGTGTATACGTATGAAGCTATATTTATTTGAAAAAATATTAAATTATTTTTTTTTCATTTTCATAAAATTTAACTATTTTAATCGCTTAATCCGGCAAATTTAATTTTGTATTATTTGACCCATAATTATTCAGCAGATAAATGACATTTGTTGTCTAAAAGTCTAAAATCAATAAAACCTTTTTATATTATACAACCTGCATCAGTCTATTGTTTCTAGATCTCAATCCCGAAAGCTCTCTTTAAACTTAATTAAATTAAAAATACTTAATTTTTTGAAGAAATCGCTAAATATGCGTACATTTTATATGGGAATTTGTACGTATATTTAGCGATATTTTTCGTGCAGACATATTTTGATGATGCACACAACTTTTTTATTTGTTAAAATTTTTTACTACATGCTGCTAAATGTTAGCCAGATATGTGGCAAGTTTTTAAAAAAAAACTAATCTAAAATATTAATTTTTTTTTTATTTTTATGTGATATATATAGAATTTTTTTTTTCCCACAATTTTTCAACTTTGGATGTTCGAGGAACCTAATTGGTATGCTAAATTTAAAAAATAAAATTTCCTTTTTATATAGAATTTAATTACTTGTAAAAATCAAAATCAAAATCTGATAAAATCAAAATCAGATCGAATCAAAATCTGATTGAATAAAAAAAATTGATTTTGTTTAAATAAAAAACTAAAATTGATTTTGAACGAATCAAAATTTAATCGATAAAAATTATTTTAATCGAATTAAAATTGAGCGAATCAAAATGCCTATTTGATCGAATCAAAATGCTAATATTATCGAATCAAAATGCTAATTTGATCGAATCAAAACTCTGCTTTGAACGATAATATTTTTTTGTGTGAATTAAGCCATCAGAAATCCGAAAATAGAAATCAAAAATATTACATTGCACATGTGATATGATGACAGATGGCAAATGACACAGGACGAATGTCACATGACAAATAAATAAATAAACGTTTCTGTTATCTAACATCTGATTTCTGATTTCTGATTTTTGATACCTCAAATAAAAAAATTATTATCGATCAAATCAGCATTTTGATTTGATCAAATCAGCATTTTGGTTCGATTAAAATAATTTTTTTTTCGACCGAAATTTGATTCGATCAAAATGAACTTTGTTTTGATTCAATCAGATTATGATTGGATCAAATTTTTATTGGATCAAAATCATAGTTTTTTTATTTGATCAGAATTTTGATTCGATTAAAATATACTTTTAATTCGATCAAATTTTCATTCGATCAAAATCATTTTTTTTTATTCGATCAGATTTTATTTCAATCAAATTTTGATTCGATCAAAATCATTTTTTTTTATTCGACCGAAATTTGATTCGATCAAAACTAACTTTGTTTTGATTCAATCAGATTTTGATTCGATTAACTCTTGATTCGATCAAAATCATCGTTTTTTGATTTGATCAGAATTTTGATTCCATCAAAATATTTTCTTTTATTCGACCAAACTTTGGTTCGATCAAAATGATCGTTTTTTTATTTGATCAGAATTTTGATTCGATCAAATTTTGATTCGATCAAAATCAACTTTTTTTTTTATTCGATCAGATTTTGATTCGATCAACTTTTGATTCGATCAAAATCATGGTTTTTTGATTTGATCAGAATTTTGATTCCATCAAAATATTTTTTTTTTACATGACCAAACTTCGCAGACATTAGGAAAGTTTAATCGTTCAAAACTTTCCACACACTCAAGTAAATGTTTTTTAAATAAAATAAAATAAAGCTCAAGTTGAGACATTTTTTTATTATTATTAAATGCGCCAATTTAAATTTTTAAGTGGGAAAATGTCCTAATTTTGAGATTTTGTAAGCAGATAAACTCTGCATAAGCTACGACAATTTCAAAGTACAGATATTTCCCACAAAAGATACCAATTTGTAAGTAGAGAAATTCTAACTTCTGAAATATTAAGCTCAATTTCAACTTTTTACTTCATGGACCAAACTATGAAGCTAAAAGGAACAAAGTTGCACAACAAATTGTTCTGGTGTAGTTCCTAGGTTAGTAAAATAACTTAAATTGTAACACTTAAACAAGCCTATTAAATCTATTTTTTAATTTGTTTATTTTGCATCATCAAATAATTCACACTGCAAATTTATGGACCCGAAAGGAACCAACTGTTGAATGAACCGCTATTGGTTTCAACATTGGCTCCAATAAGTGCTTGATTGTTGGCGCCACCAGCGGTCACAGTTCCACCAGTATTAGTTACTGAATTTGGAGCACTTATCGATGCAACATTTTGTTGATTTCCAATAGCTGTATTAGTTTGAGCTGAACTCTGCAGAAAAATTAATAAAAGTCAAACGATTTCCTTACAAATATAAGAACCCTAATCTTACCTGTGCAACTCCGACAATCAACAAGCTCATAACAAAAGCAAAGAATTTCATTTTGAAATTTAAATTGTTGATAATAAATCGAATGAATTATTATTAATTTAATGATTAATAGAAGAGAAACTGCGTTCTTTTATATATGGTTTTCCCTATTTTAGACTACTTTTTTGTTAAATCTGTTTTACAATTACCACCTGGGTAAGGTGTTTTTTTGATGATGTGGTTGTTGTTATTGGGGTTTTATCTGCTGCAATTCATATTTTAATTACTTTCAGGAAATCAATTTTGTAAAAAATACAGAAATTTTAGAAGATTTTACAATAATATTGGATACTGGGGTGAGGTGATTGAAATTGATCGAAAATTATTATCAAACAATTATAGTAGCTTTTGTTTTTGGATTTTCGAATGATTTTTTTTTTATTCGACGTCGAATTTGATTCAATCGCCTCGCTCCTGTTTTCAGAATTTTCCCGAATGAGCCTACAATAATTTTTTTTTGGATTTTTTTTTAAATTAACTATATATAATTATTTTTATTTTTATATATTTTAGCACCTGTGACGTCATGCGCATAGAAAACAAAAATTAAACCAGGGTTCAATATTTCTTGATAAACTATGACTAAAAATTATATTTAAACGATAATATAGAAAAAATGTCTATCTTTAAATTTACGAAATTAAATTATTTGTTCTTATCAATTTTCTATAAACGTTTCGGTAATATTTACCGGCCTCATCATTGTACTTAATTTAGTATTTAAGTTCTGCGCGGCAGATAATGAATATTTGAGCTAGAGCACCTATCCCGAAAAAAAGATCAGAGAAAATTTATGACCAGCCTGATACAATATAAATTAAATGCTATATCACAATAAAACGAAAATTAAAAAAAGTTATACAGAGATTGATAAATGTTAAGTAATGACAAGCTTTACATATTAACAAATTAGCAATTTGACTTATTTTCTTGTAATTCAAACAAAATAAAGACAATTATTTATTTAATTTTTATAAAACAAAAACAATTCTATATAGTTTTTTTAAAATAAATATTATGTAATTACAACTTTTATTTAAACAGATTTAGAAAATTAAACAAAATATTAACAAAAATCAAAATCGACACTAAGTATAAAAGCTCAGTAGTTTGCCAGTATAAAATCATTCAATCATCGTTGAGTTTAATTGAAAATACTTTAAGATAAAATGAATTTCTTCGCATTTTTCGCTTGCTTGTTGGTGGCCGTCATTGCTCAAGCTTCAGCTCAAACCAGTACCATTGGCAATCAGAGTAATTCGGCCAGCATAACCGCCCCATCAACTGTTACAAATACTGGCGGTACTGTAAATGCCGGCTCTATTAATACTCAAACCGTTGCTGCGACAAATCTTGAAAGCAATGCTGGCTCATTTAATGCATGGTTTTAATCAGCAGAATTGAAGGAATTTAAAAATATTAAATGTTTTTTCGTAAATAAAAGTAAAAAATTAAATAAAAAAAATATGATTTGAATTTTTTTTTACATCTCGTATTCTATATATCCATTGTCTTTTTATATATAGCCACACAATGAGAGCAAATTTCAGTAGCGACATCTGTGGGAAGCTAAATTAAACATTGAATTGTCTATACAAAATTCCATGTTTAATTTGGCTTCCTTATGATGTCGCCACTGAAATTTTCTCTCATTGAGTATAATATATAAAAAGACAATGATAAAGCCATATTTTGCTGAATTGGTTGATCTGCAGAACTAATCATATGCTCGCTTCAATGCAAAGTCCGTATAGAATTGAGCAGAAGAAGAGTACAACTAAAAAACAAACCATAAATGTTGGATCGATCTTAGATTTCTAAATTAACGAAAAAGACAGATCGAACTTGAAAATCCCTACTTTTTGAAAAATTGAATTGATTTATTTACAAAAATTTAGAAAATTTCGTATTTCTTCCTATTTCGTATAAAATTATTAATGATTTTTTTGAGAATTAATTTCCATCGACTATATTATGAAAAATCCAGCATAGAAGAGAAATATTTATTTGGTTTTCAAGATCTGAATAATTCTTTCATCAACAAATGGATAGAGTTAGCCCGCATTCAATGGTTGATCAAGAAATTTTATAATATAATCGAATTTTTTAGATAATCACATCCAAATTGATTCAATTATAAATTACATTTTTGTTAAATGTTCATTTTGACAAGTGATAACCCAAACCATACATAAATTAATCTTAAAGACCAATATTCATCATTCTGTGTATTTATTGAACAACTCAAAAAAAGCAGATACAAAATATTTAATTATAGATTTTTTTGGCCAAAATTAAATCACTTCTAGTTAAATAAATCGCCAAATTTAAAAATAAATTTCATCTTTTCCATATTTTTATTTGATCAGCTTTTTTTACGAGTAATTGGTTGAAACAATCTTCTTCATTATTACTATAAATGAACTTAATTTTCTGATAAAAAGTTCATTACAATATTTGTATCTGCCTAAAAATTATATACAAAATGAAATTCGCTGCATTTTTACTCTGCTTCGTTGTTGCTTTTATTGCAAACGTAATTTTTTTTAAATTCAATTTTAAATGAAATATTTTTTTTGAAATGATTACATATTTAGGCATCAGCCCAAACCAGTCAAATTGGAAATCAAGGCAATGCAGCAGCTATTACAGCAGGATCGAATGTAGCTAATGCTGGTGGTACTGTAGCAGCTGGATCAACTAATAACCAAGGAATTATTGGAGCCAATGGCCAACTCAATACTGATTCATTTAATGCATGGTTTTAAATTTAATTTATAATATTTAGAAAATAAAAATTAGATTATAAAATTATATTTTGTTTTTTTTTATTATGTAAGTATATTGGGTTAAGTCAACGAAATTTTTTAGAAAAATATCTATTTGAAAAATTGTAATTCAAAAGGATAGATTTGAGCTATTCCTACGGTAACCCATCATCAGTGGAGTAAGATGAACATCTTACAGATAGTGCCAAATAAGCATTCATCGAAATCAAACAAATTTTCAAGTTGGTTATAGCTCAAGCGAATTTTTACAAAATACAAACCGGAATGGTAATAATACATTTATTTTATTACCAAGAAATAGTCCAACTCTTGTGAAATTGACACGATTTTTGAATGTTCAGGCGAAAGCTAGAGAATATTGCCAAATTATTTACTTTTCGTTGACCGATCAGCTTGTTTTTAAATTGCCAAATTATTCAGAATTATCGTTTCGAGATATTTATCAATATCGCGAAACGATGCTGTACGAATCCGAAGCTGAAAGAAAAACGCTTTAAAGGCTCTAGCAACAAATGCTTCCGCGCTATGGAGTAAAGAATTGAAAAATTAAAAATAATAAAAAGACAAATTTTTTTGAATAATTTTTTATTCAATCTTTTAAAATCCGTTGATTTAACAGATTTAACTTAAAAACCAACTATTGAAAGAACCACTATTAGCGAGAGTATTAGCAGCAGTAACACCTTGAGTGTTAACTGATCCGGCTGTAACAGTACCACCAGAGTTGGTTACATTAGATGTTCCATCAATGCTGGCCGAATTACCTTGATTGGCAATAGTTGTAGTTGTTTGAGCAGAAGCCTAAATATTTATTTTAAAAATATTATTAACGATAAATATTTCATTTAAAATTTTTTATAAAAATTTAATTTAATATTTTTATAAAAAAATTAATTAAATTTTAGTAAAAATTAAAGTTTCGCTCTTACATTTGAAAAAACTGCCACCAACAAACCGGCGAAAATTGCGAAAAATTTCATTTTATTTATTAAAATGTTTTACTGATTGCTTAGAATACAATTTGTAATGATAAAATTTTGTAAAAATCATTACAATTTTATAGTAAAAAGTTAGTTTACAGAAAACGCTAAATTTGTTCAGAAGTGCGTGTCTGTCTGGCGGAACGGCTGATCAAACTAATTTGTTAAATATTCAAAATAAAAACAAAAATATTATTTAGAATTTTTAATTGTCTAACTTTTAAAATTATATAAATATTATTCAAAGTTAGTTGACATAAAAAAATTACAGATATGTAGTGATTGATTGAATAAACAATTAGTGTGAATTTTTTTGAAAAAGTTTTACCAAAACAGCTGACAGAAATTTGTTTACAAAATTATTGAACTTGCAGATGAAACAGACTTTTTTTAGGATAAAATAAAATAAAATAAATTCAAAAAAATAAATTTTCTTAACACAGCTGCTAGTGCCAGACGCATACTTTTTTGTTTGCACTTATTGTGATAGTCATACTAATTTATCTGTACCTTTAAAGGTATAAAGCAATGTAGAATTGTCTGCAATCAAATCAGATCAACTGAATATTTTTTCCTTATCGGTTAGTAAAGCAAAAAAAAACTCTTATAAAATGAAATTTTTCGCACTTTTTGCATGCTTGTTGGTTGCAGTCATCTCAAATGTAAGTGTTTCGTAAGCAATTTAAATTGAATTTGAATTAAAAAAAAAATATGAAGAAAAGAACAAATTTATTAAATTTAACATTTAATTCGCAGGCGTCTGCTCAAACCACAAACATTGGCAATCAATCTAATGCGGCCAGCATTGATGGTTCGTCAAACGTAACAAATAATGGTGGTAACGTTCAAGCTGGTTCCACAAATAACCAAAATGTAAATGCTCATAATAATCTAGGAAATACAGGTTCCTTCAATAACTGGTTCTTAAGTTAAATTAACGCAATGCTTGTTTACACAAAATTTAGAATAAAATATTTATTTAATTTATTAATTATATGTATTTTTTTACGCGATAAGTACACGTCAACCCACACCTGCACAACATTTTTTATCTTTGTTATATCTAATAGATATCGAGCTACGTTAAAATATATCTGTAATATTATCGACTAGGCATATATATAATACAATTTGGTTATCGGATCGCTTAGTAAAAACATATTTTTATAGACACATTATATCGATAAGATATCCTATCCAGTTGATATCTTTGTTTTATTGATATCTAGCAGATACACAGTTATATATATTTTAGTAAAGATATAAATAAATAAGCATTTTTATATCTTTGTGATTCAATAATATAACAATAAGATGCGAAATTTTAAAACCTATAGATAACTGCAAGATATCGTAAGGATATTGAGTTCAAGATTTTAAAATACAAAAAAAAAATACAACATGTAAATATTTAATAAATCGGTCTAGTTCAAAGGAAAGCTTTTCTCAAATAAATTATAGGGACTGCCAGAGCAAATCATTCCTTTCTTTGCACAGCCTCGAAAATTTGTTTTTTAAACAAATAGATCATGCAGTAAACTCAGCACCTTTAAATCGATTTGGGGCCTACGTTCCATCATTAGAATGGCTGAGCTCCATAGATGAGTTCAAAGAAATCTGTTAATTGTCTCCATAGATGAGTTCAAAGAAATCTGTAAACCAATAAATCAAGCCAAAAAATTATTTACATTTTGCTTTAACGAATTTAAATCGATTTTTTACTAGTGGGGTTTAGTAATACATCGTGATTGCAACGATATCGATAAGACATCTTGTCGTGAAAATTTGCATATTAGTATAGAATATATTCTAAATATATTTCTATACTACAATATTTATATATTGTATAAAAAAAGACTATTTGTATGTTTTTAAGAAAAACATATGATATGGTAAAAAACAAATATCTACCAGATAACATTTTTTTGGCTAAATTTAACATTTTTGTAGTGTAAACTTAAGTAGGGGTACATCCTCTTTTAAAATGGGAGGGGCTAAAATTGAGTACAAAAAATATCGAAATATTAACATTTATAGGGGTTGTGTGATGTCGAATAATAGACCTAATAAAGGAGGGATACAACTGTCATTCTAAGGGTTTTAGAATGCAGGAGGTCGAAGGGCAGCAGCCCTCAATAAGAAATTTAAAACCAAGCCGTGTGTTCGGGAGCGACACACAGTGGAACGATTAGAACAAAAACACGCGCATATTGTCTAAAACGGAATTATTATTTTTTTAATTTAATTAATTAAATTAATTAATTTTTCCGATTATTCAATTTTTCATGATGATGATTATATTTAAGTATTAGAAAGTAAGCTAATTGGTCTAATTCAAAGCAAAATTATTCTCAAATAAATGAACTGATTAGATAGGGCAAAGCGTACCTTTCTTCATGTAGAAATTCTAGCACTTATAACTCGTTTTGAGACTTCTATCCCTGATATTGGGATTATAAATTTGACAAAAAAATCATGATTCCAAAAAAGTTTTAGCAAATTATCTGTTTTAAACTTATCTATAGAGATCTCTCAAGTCCACTGATCATAGTCCATATAGAACCGGAAACGAGTGTGAATGTGATGAGAACTATCAACGTGAAATAAAATACTTTAAAAATTTTAAAATTATTGCATTTTATTTAACAAAATATTTTAACAATTTTAAAAATTTCCAATCATTTAAAACCATGCATTAAATGAGTCGGTATTTTGTTGGGCATTGGCAGCAAGTACACTTTGTGTATTCGTTGATCCAGCTGTTACAGTGCCGCCAGTATTTGTTACCGTCGATGGAGCATCAATGCTAGCCGAATTACTCTGATTGCCAATGATGCTGGTTTGAGCGGAAGCTTGTGAAATGGCTGCTACCAACAAGCAAGCGATAAATGCGAAAAATTTCATTTTTTTGTAAATTGATTTGTAACTTTGTAAGTTGAACAATTTGAATTAGTGAATAGTGTAGAAATTTCGTTCGCTTTTATATTAATCGACCAATTATTTACATTTCTATTAATAAAAATAGAGATGTTTCTATATTTTAAAAATAAAATATTATGAATTAATTTTGTTTTAATAAACAAAAATACCAGATTTTTTTTAAAAGCGCAGCTTTTTTCCAAATATAACTGAGTCTCTGTTACTATTATACTAAATTAATTAAATTTATTTATTCAAAATAATTTTTTTTTTGTATAAAACTACAGAGCTTTTCCAGACATCAAATTATTACAACTTTGTATTTCTCTGATTTAACACAGAAAAATAAAAAATAAAAATGAAATTCTTCGCACTTTTACTTTGTGTCTTGGTTGCAAATGTAAGTATTTTCGTAATCCTTAATTTTAATTGAATTATAAAATAAATAAATAAAATGTCGCTTAGGCTTCAGCTCAAACCACCAGTACCATATCGAATCAAGGAAATTCCGCCTCAATTGATGGAACATCTAATGTAACAAACGCTGGCGGTGCTGTCGTCGCAGGATCGGTAAATAATCAAGGTGTACTGGCTGGTAACACACAGGCCAATACAGATTCATTTAATTATTGGTTTTAAAAGATATGCTTTGAGGTGTAATTTAATGAAAGTTTAAAAATAAATAAAATTTTGTAAAAAAAATATTGGTTTTTATCGTATTTTAAGTATTTTAAGTTTCTTTCGAAAATTTCCTAAGACTTTTTTAAATCTTCGTGACTCCAGATTCAACAAAAGTCGACAGTACAGTCGACAGAAACTGTAACTTCTCATTCCATTAATTAATAACCACTTTTTTCACAACATTGTAATTTTAAACATTTACTTTTTTCGACCGTGCGGATGTTAACAAATTTAAAATTTAGGAACAGGCTATTCGGTCAACGAAAAGTGAATACTTTTGTAATATTAGAGGCTCTAGCTTTCGCTTGAGCCTGTGGTTCTACATTTCGCCAGAACCATTCCAAAAAAGTGTCTTTACTCATATATTG
>JANSTW010097555.1:0-18231 GCA_027564275.1 Diadocidia ferruginosa | reverse complement strand
TAGTGCGAGTTGCTGACAACACTCCACCTTTGATATAGTCGTCAATGAAAACCATGGTATCAGATAGAAAAAAAGGGGTAAAATGGTCCCTATGCTCGCTCGCTTTGGAGTAAAGGACACGATGATGATCTTGTTTGGAACAAAATAATAATAAATAATAAAATAATATAAATTTAATAATAAATTCAAAAATGTAAGCTATAAAATACTCTGAGAGTTATTTAATGGTGGGCAATTATGACGACTGTCGTCGGCGCCGAAAAATAATTATTATGGACTGATAACCACCGACGGTTATCATAAATTATGTGTTTTACGCATCATAGCATTAAGAATGATTTTAAATTATTAAATTTAAGTTTGTCAACGAGTATATTGAGAGAAAGATACGAAAGGCACACTTCAGTTGAGATTGCTAAATAATTATTTTCAGTTTTGGCTTGTGTCGGGTGACGCCGAGTTTAAAAATTATTCCGGCGGGCTGATGCCTACAAACATTTTTATGGCTAGAATTTTAAAAACATCCAGGGTTTTTCTGCGTTTACAGATTTTTTCTTACTCATCGGTTATTAAAATACTCATAATAAATATGAAAACGAAAATGAAATTAAAAAATAATTTTTATAGCTTGTCGTGTTTCCAACAAATAATACAATAAAAGCATCCATGTTCTCTTACAGAAAAAATGGCAGACAATAAAGCTTATGATGAAAAAGTTAAAAAATTGGAACGATACATTCCATTTCTGTCGGATGTGATCGTTAAAAATAAGGCATCCAATAATCCGTCGAAAGAGAAATTGGCCAAATTGGAAGCAATTTACGATATTCTCACTTTTAAGAAGAGGTAAGTAATTTCGAATATGATTTTCATTTGACAGTTTAAAATAAGTTCAATTTAAAAAAAAATCGACAAGAGTCTTCAAAGATTGGTTATATAATTTCTAAAGAACAAAAAAACGTTTTTTTACAGAACACCATATCAAACTATTGATAAAATTGAAAAAATCATTTTGTCTTTAATAAGTAAAAATGCCGAATCAAAAACAGAAGTTAAAATTGAAAATGAGGTTAAAGTGGAAAACGAGAAGAAGATTTCTACGAAAAACATAAAGGTTGAAAGTGATGATTCGGGGAATGGCCGATCGAAATATGATGATAATCGACAGCAACCTAGAATTAAAGTAGAAACAAAACGTGAGGATGTTGTTGCCAATAGGTCAAGGGACAGACACAGAGAAAAATCCAAAGAACAACGACAGAAAAATACCTCTGAAGATAGATCGGACGATAGGAATAAGTCTAAAGAACGTTCTCAGGATAGATTCCGTGATACATCTTATGGTAGATCTGGTGATTTATCTCGTAATAGATCTCCTCCAGTTAGATCACGTGGTAGATCTCGTGATAATAACTCTAAAGACAGATCGGATGATAGGAATAAGTCTAGGGAACGTTCTCAGGATAGATCTCGTGATACATCTCGTGATTTATCTCGTGGAAGATCTCCAGTTAGATCGCGTGGTAGATCCCGTGATAATTCGAGTGATCGAGAGCTATTTCAAAGAAGATCCACAGAACATAAAAATGATCCACACTGGTACAATCGAACTAACAATTTTGACAAATTTGATCGTTTTGATAAAAATAAAACATCGTTTAATTCTTCAAGATTTCCCGATAAATCCGATTCAAAGGGTTCGTATAATCCTTTTAAATGGAACAAAGTTGAAATAAAAAAGGAAAGAATTGATAATAAGTATGAACGTTACGATAAAGTTGACAGTGTAAAAGGTTCTAGTACGAATTTCGTTCCAAATCCATTATACAGAAAGATACATGATCCTGCCAATTCTGTGTTTAATCGTCTTGGTTCCAAAATTAAACCCGATTCATATCAAAATTTCAAAGTAAACGTAACGAATAACATAATAAAAAACAAACACCGATCCGAGTCGCCTGAAAAATTGACCAGTGAAGATATTGCTGATATTGAAGCTCAAAATGAACTACGTACTGGCAAAAAGAAACCTATCGACATTGATGCCAAAAACTTAGAAGAACTTAAGTCGTTAAAAAGAGTTCTTGAATCGAAAATTAAAAAAGATACAACCTATTTAATTGTTGAGAAAGATACCGGAGATGATGTGCGAAAACCTATTCCTGAAATTAAAGAAACCCAACAAAATGACCTTAGTCACAAAATCAAGGAAATGTCTAAAAAAAGTAGTAGCACAACAATTTCTACGGTCAGTCCATTCAATAAACCAAAAGAAAAAAATATTCCAGAAACTATAGTTCGACCGATGAGAAAAAATGAAAGCGATGTAAGTGTATTAAACAAGCCTGATGCTGAGAAGGAAAAAACCAATGCAACACCTGTTAAATCAATCGTTCCAGAAACTGATTCTGATTCAATATATGAATTAGTTAAAAAAGCTATTGCAACTACAATTAATAACAAACCAGAGTCGTCAGTTTCACCAACAGTTGCTAGAGCTATTGAAAAAGTTGTACCATTTGCTGAATCGATTATAAATCCAGAGCGCCCATTAAATGTATGTAGTACAGAACCTATCAATAATAATGCATTCGACATACAACCAAAAAAACCAACAGATCAAACTACCGATACCATTAGATTGGCATATAAATATAAAACTAAGCCAAAGCGACCAACCGATGATTTAGGATCGGAATTAAATAATACGGCAATAATAGCTCCTCGTTTTAAAAATGATGCAAACTGTTTAGTAGCTTCACCGCCTCCGTCAGTACCGACAAATACGAGTACTTATCAGTTACCTACAGTCAGTTATAATGATCCTCGTCTGAGAAATAGAGATCCAAGACTACATACCGAACCATTGCATCAACAACCATTTTTGGCAAATGTATCATCTTTTTCATCTAATATAAACAATCCAACGTACAATTCCTCTTTTGCAAACAAGCAAACAGCTTCAGCCATACCGGTTATAACAAATATGACGAGTCAACCAGTTCACTTAAATCCAGTACATCATACGAATGCATCGCCTTATGCTACACCAAAAGCTTTGCAAGTACCACCATTTCCAATAGGTTCTGTACCTAATCACCCTCCTCCCCACCATCACCATCAGCAGCCATCCATTATTTCACCACAACATGGTCAATCTATGCCCAACCAATTTAATCAATTTTCACCGAAGAGTCCAGAAAATGGTCGTTATGGTCATCCAAATGCTTATAACAACTTTTCAGACATGCCAAACGCTAATGCCCACATAAAATTTCAGCCGTCAATGAACGACAACGTTGAGCGGCAAAAATACGAACAATCGAGGAAAAATAGATATAATTGGCAAAACGATCAATATATTGAAAATACTACAGCCCCACAAACATATGGTGAATATAAACGAAGCAAACAATTATTACAAGCTTCGCAGAGTAGTCCTGATAAATCGTCATACAATTCATCTGTACCAGAAGAGGTACCGCAAGAGCCAGAAACAGAACCAATAAATAAGAGCGCTACTTCAAGCCAAAGTTTACCTAAATCACAATTTGATAATGTCTATCGAACTGGTAATTATTCAACACCAATTGCCAAAACGTCAAATGCTGCACAAAAATTCAAAATTCCCAAAATTCCAAAGGTTGATTCTAATAAAATCGATAAAAAGATCGAAGAAGAAAACGTTAAAAAAGTGTCATTGAATAATAAAGTAGCAAGTAGTGATGAAGAAGATGTTAACCGTAACGATATTAATAATGAACACAATGAAATTAAAAACAAATCACGTAAATCTAAACGGATTGTATCTAGTAGTGAATCTGAAGAGGACAATGAGCCAATTGAACATACAAATGAAGTTAACGACGATGTTCAACATAACAAGGAAGACGAATTGTTCGAAAAAGTTAAATCTACAACAGCAGAGGAGTCCTCAAATGAACCAACAGTTAAAGAGATACCATCAAACAGCACAGATAATCTCAACGAAACACATTTAGACAATACTTTACCAGAGCCTGTTGACATCACGCCAACAAACAGTAAACCGATGGTTGAAGATAAATCAGTTGAAGATAAACCTGAAAAAGAAGAAATAACTAAAGAATGGTTAGAAGGATTTCTACTGAATATGTTTAATCCATCCTCTTCGAATAAAAACGGTTTATTGGGTATGTTAAGCAAGGTTTTGGATGAAAATAAATTCACTCAAATTAAAAAAATTATCGATTGTCCTGATGAGAAAACTGCTACTACGAATGATGACGAAGTGACGCCAGCACCAAGTGAACCAGTGAACAAAGAAATGATCCCAAATGATGCGGCATCTGTATCCAGCGTCGAGAGCATCGGACCAACGAGAGCCAAGCCAAAGAAGAAATTGAACGAATTACAAAAATTAAACGAAGATATTCGCACAATGTTTATCAGTGATGGAGTTCTTACGGCAACTGGTAGACGAATGTGTACTATGCTTAAAAATGAAAAACCCGTGTCAAAATCTAAAAAAGGAAAAGCAACTGCTAAAGAGCCGATCGAGAGTGATGCGTCAGATCAACCAGGTATTTATTATTTTACACGTTTTATACATTTAGATATGTTCAAATTCTATTTACTTTTTAGAAAGAATATTAAGAAGACGAAAAAGTATAGCTGCACCTGAAGTACCGGCCACAGAAGAGAATATTTCACCACCGGCGATTAGATTACTAAGAAATCGTAAATCAGCCAACAACGAAACGACTATGGAAGAAGTTATTGAAAAAGTAGCAGTCGCTAAAAAAGAAACGAAAACGCAGCAAGTAAAAAATAAACGAAAAGCAATAGCTATAATTGCTAGTGCTGCTTCAGTCAAAAAACGAAAATCAGCCGGTCGAAAAAGTACCTCAAATGTTGAAGACGAAAGTGCAGATGAAAAGGGTAGTGACAATGAAGAGGAACATAACCTAATTGATACCAGATTACGTGTTCGACCATCAACTAATGACAAAAATCCAAAACAAATTAAAATTATTTTAGAAAAAGTTTTAGATGTACCGAAAAAATTGTCGAAGCGGAGGAAGCATTCAGTGTCCAGAGAAAAAGACAATTCGACTGATAATGTTGAAGTTAAGGAGGAGGAAGAAGCCTCGCAACCCAAAAAGAAGAAACCATCAAAAGACAATAAAGAGAGTAGTGTAAATACGCATGTGTCACGTCGTAAACGCAAAACCCAAATTAATATTTTGAAAAATACAGACATTAAAATGCACTGTATGGATCCAGAGTACAATCATAAATGTTTACTTTGTACTTTTAAATCAAAGAAGGGCGTTGTTTTTCATTATGTTAAAAGTCATCCGAATTCAGAGATTTACAATTGTCGTTTAACTCCAAGTATGTCCGATAAATTAAGGGATCCGAATTACAAACCAGAAGGTTCAGTCGTTTATCGAGGCGCGACCAGATTTATGAGACAAAAATGCTATTTTTGTCAAGTAGAAAAACAGTGTATACGACAGGGCTGGTTAGATCATTTTACAATACATTCGGGTGAATATCAGTACAAATGTTCTGATTGTGATTATAGAACTTCTCATAAAAGCAAAAAATCTTCTCATAACTGTTCGGGCACAGCCGAACACGTCAAAAATGATATACCTGTTACAAACGCTTCGCGAAATATTGAAGCTTACATGTGCGATTTATGCAATTACATTCAATGTGCCGAAATGAATATTACGAATCATTTGAAAAATCAACACGGTGAAACTGAAATCGACAACAAATATAAGAAAGTAATATTGTTGGACGTTAATCATTATTATGGTGAGAAACGAAAGTCTAAGGCAGACAAGTCAGATGTCAATGCAGAAGATACAAAAGATGAAGATGTAGAACAAGACGATATGGCTGTAGATGAGGATGATCAACAGGATGCTGATGAAGATATTGACGAAGATGATGCCAACGACGATGATGATGAAGTAGAGCAGGAGGAGGATGCAAGTGATGATGATCAAGATGAAGAAGATACGGAGCTTAATAAATCTAATTGCGTAACACCACCACCGTCATCAGAGAAGATCATTTCGAATCCTGACGCATTTCTTACTCCCGGCAAAGACTACGAAGGTTTATTTAATGATGATACAATGAATCTAATGAAAAATATGTCTTACAATACAACGTCCAGTGAGTCGGAAAGTCCAGAAAGTATTCAGCGAAAAACATCAATTGCTGATCGATTAAGTAAACGCTTCAAGTCTGCCCAAGAAGATGAAACGTTACGATCAAAATTGGATGCGACAAACACAGTTTCGTCGGATGACATAATGTCCATGGATCCATTAAAACTAGAAGACGAAGAAATTCCAATAATATTAAAGGAACCGCCTCAAGATGAAAATGATGAATCGCGAGAAACACCATCAACGTCGAAAACCGCAATTGAATATTCCAGCAAAGATGACACAGATACGAAATCCGTTAAATCTGATGTTGATAGTGTGGTTTCGGGTAAGTGTATTACATTTCATTTAATATTTTGCAATTAATTTCAATTGTGAATAATGAGAATTTTATTTTAAAAAAATACAACTTTTCAGATCGTGTGTCACAGATAACTGAAAATTTGGACACAATGTCAACCATTTCTGCCATTCAAAGCAGCAAATCAGACATATCCGAAGATGTTGATACACATTCAAATGCCTCTAACCACGATAAACCAGACATTATGTCCGATAGGACATCAAGTGTCGTCGAAGATGATAGAATTGTAGAAAGTGAAACAATTCAAAAGGAAAATGTTACCGATAACGTTAATAACGGCGATGCAGAGGATGAAGAAAATGAAGAAAATGTCGATGACAATGAATGGGAAAGTTGTACGTCAGAGGATAGTGAAAATGACGAGACATCATCGATTCCCTCGTCAACATTATCATCAAAGTCATTGAATAAGAGCAACAATTTGGAGATAAGTCGACTGTATAAGTCGTTGTCACAACAAAAACTTGGTGGCACATCCAATAAGGTGGTGTCCGGCAATAAGAACATTTCATCCAAGGTTGGTGGTGAACGAACGCATCATAAAAAACGTAAAGATAAATCGGCCGTTGTAGTTGTAAAACAAGAAAACGATGATGCATCAGAAGACCAGAAACCTGACATAGCTCAATTAGAGGCTGAAACTAATAAGGAAAGTGATAAAACGATTGAACAATCCAGCCCTTCGACAGAAACTGCCGTTGTTGAAACAGATGAAGCAGCAGCCGAAAAACCAGTCGAATTAGAACAATCAACAGAGAGCAAAGCTGAAGATGACAAAATAGACGATAGTTCAAAGACAAATACAGATAGAGCTAAGTTAACGTTTGAGGAAATCGTGCGAGAAGCTACGAAAACTGATGACGTATCCGATATGTTAAGAAGTACATTGAATATTCAAAACTTTAACAACCAAAATCGAAGTAATATGTTTCAAAATCCATACATTCAGCCGAAATCTTTTACAAATGGCGGTTCAAACGGTTTAGATGTTGCCTCGAACAATGGTCGCGAGAAAGTCATATATCGCATTGAGAACATTGGCTACTCAAAATGTGAAGGATTGACAGAATTTTGTTGTTTGATAGGAACCTGTGGTTTCGCATCAAGCCAATTGGAACATTTATTGTCGCACATTGATGTGCACTCGGAAAATATGTGGTCTGGCTATTGTTATATGTGCAGCGAACAACTGTTCGACCATGACAAACTATTAATGATGGAATTCAAACATATGAACGAATATCATTTAGACAAAGATAAACAAGAGGAAGAAAATTCAAGTTTTGGAAAGATGCCGCAGATATCAATACGTCGATTGTCCGGCGACAAATTGTCTACGAATAAAGAGGTGACCCAAATTCAGCCAAAGCAAATAACGTCCATAGTTCCGATTCCAAAAAATATGCAAAACCCAGAATTTACTATTGTTAGTGTTAATTCGTTAGCATCGCCAGCGGCCTCATCACAACAATCTGCGGAAAGTGGTTTCTTAAAAATTTCAAACGTAACCGGTAGCGGAGCTCTTGTATCACCAAGAAAACAGGACAACAATTGCATCGTCATCTCAAATGTTGTTAGTTTAAACAGTGATCAAACAATGACTCCCAGCATTATTGGTACCAATCTCAAGCCGTGGACAAAATGTCAACCTAACAAATCAAAAACTAATTGTGATAAAATGTTACTTGACATTTGTCTCTTCTCCCTGTACAAGTGTATGGGCAGTAATTGTTTCTTTTCGACAAATGACGCGGACCTAATGCTAAGCCACTTACGCAATCACGACAAATATTTAGAGGTACAAATTGAACAAGACATGAGTGCCATTGATACAACAAGTTGGCTGGAATGTCCGTACTGTGAGGAGATGGCCGATACGTGTAATTGGCTTGTGAAACACGTCCAAGAAGAGCATTCATCTAGCATATTCCAATGTCCGTATTGTTTCTATCGTTCCTGTGCAGCCCACAACATTATCAAGCACATTCAAATGCATCACACGGCCGATCCGTTTGTATTTGTCTGTACGGGCAAGGTGAAGTTCATTAAACAAGAATTACCATACGTATTCAAGTGTCGTGACGAAAATATTCGTTCACTTAATTGTGCCGACGGTAAGTTTCTGCTGGCGATTTTTAAATAGGCAAGATTTGTTATTTAATATTTCTCCTCTTGAAGATTCCTGCAATAAAAAGGCATACTTTGTAATGGAAACTTTTGTGCAGCATTTGATGTCCAGTCCACATCATAAGGAGACATTTAAATGTCAATATTGTCATTTGCAAATAATGAAAACACTGGCCGCCAAACATATGTCCACCCATGGCATCGGTATTTTCGAATGTGTTTATTGTTATTATGGAACGAATGAAGTGGATTTTATACGAAAACACATGTGCGATAATCATCCGTCAAAGCTGCTTTATGTTTGCGTTCGATTGATGCGCAAAGATAAGAATAAGGTAAGTTTTCAGATTTTGTTGTTGTTATAATTGCTATAAGATACTTAAACTGTAACCTATGATATTGCGTATTTGTCTTTTATTTCCAGGGGCGCAACTATGTAAGCACACTGTATAATATTTTATAAAACTAATTATTATACACTGCTAGTTTCGCAAACGACATACATAGTTAAGCACCTACATTTAGTATTAGGTCGCTTTTGTCAGAAAAAAATGTACAAATTTTCTCGAGAGCCCGTTATAAAAATCAAACTCATACTATTTCAAACATTTAATAATGAAAAAAAACATATTTTTTAGTCTGAAATCGACATTTCGTCAGCTGATTCAACCGTTTTGGCACACATTGGACAACAAGTTGATAAGAAACTATTTCATCGCTGTCCATATGACAATATGCAATTGAATTTTATGAGTCCATCGTTGAAGGCCAATGACATAAATACAATGGATCCAACCGTTGCCATACCAATGTCATCAACCACGACACCAAGCTTTCGGCCATCATCGAACTACAATAGTACCATTGAAATTGTCGGTGTAAACAGCATATCGGCCGACATATTTAACAGTTCCGAACAGGATTCTCGTTCATTGTCGACAAATAATGTCGATTCCATTTACAATAATGTTGTAAATTTTGCTGATTTAGAGAAAAATTATCAAGATTATGATCAGTATTTTTTATCAATGGATTCAAGTGTGGGTAATAAGCAACTGCAACAGCAACAACAACCGAGAGCACCACCAAAAATTAGACCGGTTAAAAATGCAGTTGCGACATCGACATCAACAGTCGTTGCACCAATCTCAATATTAGCTGCATTCTCAGTAGCAGCATCCAACTCAACATCATCAACATCAACTGTAGCATCAACATCAACTGCACCATTAACATCAACTGGACCATCGACATCAACTGGACCACCAACTGCAGCAACACCATTGTCACCAACATCTGTAGCAGCAGCGACGCCACGATCTGATCTATTACAAAATGAAATAGACGAAGCTGCCTATGCACTGGTAAAAGGGACTGGTCTGGAAGGATCCGAACTATATCGTTGTGGTTTTGTTGGTTGTGATGTTGGCGGCACTGATGCATTGCAATTTAACGTACATCTATTAAAACATGCCAATTCCGGAGAGCAAGGGTTTAAATGCTTTCATTGTTCGTTGGTGTCCAAAAATATTGTCAGTCTTAAGTATCACATTAAGGTGCACGGGATTCATCGGTACCTTTGTTATTATTGTGATTTTTCTGGATCAATAATGAGTCACACTCTGAAGCACATGAATGATACACACAAGAAAATGCACTTAGTCACGATTGCGCTAAATGCCAAGAAAAAAGATCAAAATAAGGATTTATTTGTGATAGCACCGAGAGGTCTAAAACAAGAAGAATTAAATCGCTTCGGTTTGAAACTATTGGATCGATACAAGCATAAAATGTCCACAACAAAGAAATTCTATTCAGCCGATGAAATAGATTTGCTGCCACGTCAAAGCATATTTAATGAGTCAATATCATGTTCAGATTGTCATTATTCCACTAAAGTTCGAACGAATATGTTTAGACATTTACTGATGCACAAGAACAAAACGAACGTACCTTTGTCAGATCCGGTTAATCCGGCGCCATGTTTGGATACGGGAACGAAACATTTTGACAACATGATTAATTTGGCTGGTAGTTCAAACGATGGTAGACCGAAAGCGGCAACGGTAACCATCCAATCAAATCCATACGATCCATTGGCATATGTGTCGCGGTTACATCGATACGTTTGTAATGCAAAGGGTTGTCGCTATCAAACAATTAATGATAACATGCTGAAGTGTCATTTGAACACATTGCACACTCAAGAACGAGATTATAAGTGTCCGCACTGCAATGTGGTAATAAATCCAGGGCCACTAAATACAGTAAAAATCATCGATCACTTGCGTATGCACGACACACCGTTGTTTAAATGCCCAAAATGTCCGACGCACCATTTTCTAAAGAAAAATATTGAAGCCCACGTGGATATTATTCATCATGGATGTACTGAGACAATACTGCAAATTGATCGAAACGAAAGTAGTTGTCAACCGAATTCATCGAATACAACACAAACCGCCCAACCAATACCACCAAAATGGAAATGTGCCGTTTGTAATGAGATTTGTACCACGCGACCTCAAATGCAACTTCATGTACGCCATGCCCATAGCATAACTTATCAATATCAATGTGAAATATGTCATGAAGTCAACAGCAACAATAAACTCCTCATCACCGAACACATGACCAACAAACATCCGAATTGTGAGAAACGTGTCAAGTTTTTCTTTCACAAAGTAGATGGCTCTGTCGAAAATGACACGACACCGATATGGCGACGAGACGATCCCAATAAGGTATGTTAAATTATGAACATGCTTTTGGTTTGTTTGTTTATTTTGTTTTTTAGTAATCTTCATAGAATAAAACACATTTTATACAATTAATACACTTAACAAAATGTATTTTATAGTTATTTTTAATTTGTAACATGTATATTTAGCTGTGTAATAAAGACAAATGTCCGCTTAATTCACTATATTTTATTGAGTCTCCTTTCGTTGGCCCTTTGGTGATTCAGTGCTATTTCTATGAACATTACTCCTAGCATTATTCTGTTTTCCAATTTACGTGAATATTATTATCTGTATGAAAACTAATAATAAACCGATCCAACTCACAGTTTTAAATTTTACATATAATACATATAAACGGAGATCACAAAACATTTTAGATACATTTTTTTTTGCCTCGCAATTCTGGTGGTGGGCTTTACCGTATAGGTTTTTTGTATGGTGACTTCTCCCACACACACAATATATTGATATATTGAGAAGAAAAAAATCGATATTTTATTATTTATCGAAATATCGATATTTGTCTATCGATACGGATATTGATATTTTTTTAAGCTTTCGATATGCGTCATAAAATTATTTACTCATTCAATAATTAAATCGCTTCATTTATACAGATCGGCAGCAATACTTTTCTCTGAAACCTCGATTTAATACTATTAAGATGGAGTGAAAATTTAAAATTATAAATAAAAATATATTGTCAAGACGTGACTTTTTCTTTTCCGTCATTTACCCCTTTAATAGTTTTAAATTTAAAAAAAATTTAATTTTACTTAATACTATTAGATAATATTTTTCTAAATATTCACGCCAAATCTGTATTGTGATAGTAGATATCCGTTGTTTTATTAACCCTTTCGAACGCCAATTTAGTTTGTTTTAATATTTATATATGTGAAAGTAAAAAATAAAATAAATAAAATACAAAAGTTTTGTAGAATACAATATTTTTTCACGATTACATTAAAATATTAAGAATATTTTGTTTTATGTTCCAAAACAAATATTGTCTCATATTAAGCAACACTTAACAACATATTTTAAAATTTCTTTGTATTTCATTTCCATTTCAACATAAAAAATAATTTTAAAAAGTGGTTTTTGTTATGGTTAATTTTATTTGGTGTACATTAGGGTTAATAAATATTTTTCATAAAACGTAATTTTAGATAATTTTGTAAATTTTTTTTAACTTTAATATTTATTTTTATATTTAAAATAGAAATATTTTTTTCCATGTACAATATATTGTATGCGGCGTTAGAAAGGGTTAAATAATTAATTTGCGAACCATTATGTTTTCTTACAGATAAAACATATTCGTGGCATACTATTTGAAGATGAAGAGGATGATGCAAGCAATAAGCAAAAAAAAAACTCCGATGAAAAAAAAAAAACTTCAAAAAAAAAACGAAGTAGTACGGCAACGGCCGTTACATCAACTATAACTTCGTCCCAACAACAACAACCAACGCTAATATCTAATCCAATAATAAACCAAACATCTGACTCCGATTCAGATGTCCAAATTATACCGGGACCAGAAATTGAAACAATAGAAATCGATGATACGCCACTGGTAATTTCAGACGAAGATAATGAACATACTGACAATGCGGATGGTATACAATTTATGGCAAAAATAGAACTGCCAACAATGGAATTAAGTGAGCATTTTAGGCAAGCGACTGAAGTGGCTGATGTTCAAACGCCAAAAGAGAAAAATCAAGTCAAGAAAAGTTCAAAAGTACAAAATACAAAATATTCGAAAGGTTTCGAAGATTCTAAGAATCCGTATGTCTGTGGATTTTGTATAAACTTTAGTGCTACCCAAGTTAATTTCGTTAAAGCGCATCACATGAAAGAGCATGCCAGTGACCCGTTTGTAGTTTATCTCAAATCCGAACATACGAAAGGGGTCTTGGAGAGATTAAAACCATCTGAACCAGTTCAGATGGAACTACAACATGGCATAGACGATGTTCCATTTGACAAATATATAAATTATTTATGTTATCACTGTCACAATAAATATAATTCCATTCAAGAACTGTACAAGCATTGGTTGAACACTCACAAAGAATCAAAAATATCGCCAAATAATATAACGTTTCCGGGACGACCATTTCAGTATAAGGTAACGAAATTGGTAAGTTGTTACTATTGTGGTAGATCGGGCACGTTTAACGACATTAAATTACATTGTTACCGTTCGCATCAAGATAAATCTTTTGCAACAATTAATATGAGAACGCCCGATCGTTGTGGAGAATGTGATTTCAAATATGAAATAAATAGGATGGAGATTCTGCAACACTATAAACTCGACCACTCGACAAGTTGCACATCACAAATACGTTTAGAACCCATAGACTATCTGAATGAACAATTTTTCGAGAAACTACTGTTAAAAGGGTACGATGACAAACGTCGTTGCTTATATTGCGAGGAAGTGCTGCTGTACAAAGAAGACTTTGACAAACATCATGCGGAAAAACATCCCAATTTAGTTGTAAAATATATGTCAACGAAATCGCCTGTTGAGTATGGTTGTCCGACATGTCGTGAGAGTAGTACAGAGGAATTATTAATGGTCAAACATATACGTACACATTGTCTGTTGTATCAGTGTAAATACTGTACGAAACAATATAAACATTTAAAAATGGTTCAACAGCATCACGAAATAATGCATAAGAAAACCGATAACACTTATCGTTGTGTTGACGTTGACAGTAATATGGAATTATTTGAGAAGATGCGAATATTTTTCCCCAATGGCTTGATTCTAACCAAGGCAGAAGCACTTTACACCAAATACGGTGATATAGAAAATATTAAAAGCTTTCTACATACACTCAATATGGAGGAACTGGAATCAGTTACAAAAATAGCAGAATTAAAGATGGCCAAAGATGCTGAAGCCGCCGCTAACAAAACCAAGACAAAATCAACCAAATCTAATGGCAGCAAATCGTCGAAACGAAGAAAGAGTAGTACTGCAGTTCCAGATTATGAATCCGATAAGTCTGACATAACATCTACGTCAAAGAGTTCAACGAAATCACGAGATGTACGAGATCGTAAAAGCAAAATAAATTTGAAAAGAATACTCCTGACGGATAGTGAAGAGGACGATGACAAAATTCTGAAAAGGCCAAAGAACCAAAGTCCGAGCAGTGAAGATGAACCATTGGTTAAATTGATTAAGCCGCGTGAACCGATCGACCTGACCAAAGTTTATACGTACATGAATATTGCCGGTAGTGATATAAAGATTTCTATTGATCGTTTCGCTAAAATCGTTAATATTAATCCCAAAGTGTCAATTAATTGGATTAGTGATGTTGATACTTTTGTAGCACAGCATCGACTTTCAAACAGACAATAAAAACCTAAAATGTCCTAACTATACACACGTTACTAACTATATAAACAAACACATTCTTAGACTTAATGACAAATTACAAGTTACAAATTGTCGAAACTGATAAAGATTTAATATTTGTTATTATTACTTATTTTATTTTTAAGATAAACTACAAAATATCATATTATATTTAACCCATTAAGGTTGTCAACAGTTTATAATCTAAACCAAATGCTATCTCTAGATAGACCTAAAAGTGTAAGACACCAATGACTACCTTTTATCAAAGTGTACTTATTTTAAATAGTAAAGCAATGATAAAGAATTTTAGTAGCGACATCTAAGATCTTCTTAATAAAAAAATCTCTATCATTGTTTCACTACTAAAAATAAATACACTTTGCTATTATGCAAAAGTCACTGTTGTATCAATGTATGCGTGAATTCAACACACGTATAAACATTGTATATTTTATATAATCACACAATGAGAGAAAATTTCAGTGGCGACATCTTTGGAAAGCTAAATTAAATATTGCATTTTGTGTAAATAGATGCAATATTTAATTTAGCTTCCCAAAGATGTCGCCAGCCAATGAAATTTGCTCTTATTGTGTGACTATAATATAAAAAGACAATGGTATAAATCAATATCATTCAAACTTGGAAAAAAAATTATGTTTTTATTGTAACCACACTATGTCTAACTATAAACTGTTGTTTAAACATCAATTAATTATTTTCGTTTCATTTAAACCAATAATTGGTCACAAAGTTTTAAACTTATTTTATTTGTACATTGATTTAAATTAAATTTTAATTTTCAAGTTCTAAAACTGCTTTTTGTTTTGTTTGGATTCAAAAAAATATACTTCATTCACATTAAATTTGTTCTGGATGCCTTAATGGATTAGAAAAACGTATATTGTCACATCTAGACGAAGCAACAATATCGAATTATAAAAATGTTAATTTATTATTGCGTGAGGTTAAAATTATTGAACAGAAATTCGTCAATTGATTTTCCAATTGATTACTTTACTTAAAATCTAAATCTAAAAGATCAAATAAATTTCAAGATAATGAAAAATCTTTATAATTAATTTGCATATTGTCGCACACGTCAGATATATAATAGGGTAAGCTAAGTCTAATATTATGTTTTTGTTTTATTCCTTAAATGAATTTAAAAAATCCATTTTGATTTAAATTGAAATACATTTATAGTTAAATTGTTTAAGTTCTTTTTAGTTTATCATTTGTTTTTTTTTTAAGAATACCAATTTTAATTAAACATTTAGTTCAAAAAAAAATAAGAAAAGATGTTTTTTTTGCTATTATGTATATTGTACGCCTTGTAAGAGGGTAGAATTAAATTTTATGTTATCAACAAAAATCACAACATTGCATCAATGAATAATACAAAAAAATCAAGAGTTATCAAGATCAAGAAGAATTGGTTCGAGATCTGACTATATATGTATTGCAGATGATCAAAAATATCGTTTGAAGAATTCAAGCTGCAACATAATGCAATATATTGGCGTAGCGAATAGCAAGGGCATCATCTTGAGGATTCAAGTTTGTATACTTTTGATGTAGTAAATTTTTGATTTTTTTCTGTTGTTAATTTATAATCTCGCCTTTTAGTCCATTGGGGGGGATGGGCTCAATATAGTTAAAAATTGTTTGCAACGCACTCGATTTCTCGCCCTTTAATTCGTCATTCAGCGCCTCAAAGATTTGGGTCGTCCTCTTCTGAGTTTCATTTAAGTGTAGCCTGTTATTATTTGGACAATGTAATGTATCCGATCTAACCCTATTATCTTTTCCTTATCCTTACTATCATGTTTTGCAACTTCAGTCTTCCGCCACTGATCATGGTTGGAAATTAAATTTGTGTAGAATAAAATGTTGTAACCTGTGGTTTGTACTTATTCAAAAAATCTCGCACTACAGCACTATTTTACGTAGATGTTTTAGTTTTCTTCTATACGCATAGCTAAATTACCATAAGTTTTGTTAAACAAAATATCAATTAGTCAACACTAATAACTTAATGGCTTTAATATCACCGGTAATAAATTAGTTAAAATGAATTATTATTCTTACGCGTTAATAACGCAAAAAATTTTAAGGCGAGAAAAATTATAGGTTTATTTAAATTTCATTCAAATTTCCAAATTAATAGTAATTTATTATTGCCGGACAAAAGAATCTTAATATATTAATTTAAAGATTGAATTAATACATACAATTCACATCTTGTAAGTAATTTGCCGCCGCCAAGAGATCAAACGAATTTCGCGGCTTTCCAAATTTGTATATTGTATATACACTATACAGGTTTACTAAAAAGACATAAATTTGTTAGAAATAAATCCCAAATCTATTGAAATGTATCAATAAATAATCAATGCGGCATTCCGTTTTTCAATAAATTGACCACAAATATTTTCGAAATGTTTATGCAATTAAACGTAGGCAGATAGATTGTTAGTTTGAGATGCAAAATATGCAGAATACTTACTTTAATCCATAATTTTTTTACCGACTTTCCTTGACATTCTGAAAATCACAGAATCTGCTAATAAATCGTTGAAGGCTGATAAAAAACATTGGGAATGCTATTGCAGACTAAATAATTCATTTTTTTCCTCTAAATCGGTTGATTTTTAGAGACAAATTTCCTGTACAAAATCTACTGCAGTTAAAAAGTATGTTTTAATTTCTATAAGATGACCCTTTCAATATATTTTTATAATATTATTTTGCATAACATATCGAAAACTCCCGAAAATCCCAAATCCCGCAACATCAGTTTTGGCCCAAAAACCGCCCTCCATTTGGTTTTTTGTAGGACATTTTTCTTAAAACTAACATTTTTGTTTGAAACCCGATTAATAATAATTCTAAATGAAAATGCAATTGATGTTTGTTTTTATACAATAAATCCTATTAGATTTTGTATAAAAATTCTGTCGGTTATTTGATATGATCTTTTCAGGTACTCGAAAATGATATTGGGAATGGGAAATGAAAATAATTTTTTCCTAATTTCTTGAAAAACCCAATAGTATAATTTTATTTTTTGAATTTAGCATACCAATTATGGGTTCTTTGAATGTCCAAAGTTGAAAAATTGTAGAAAAAAAATATCTGGTGGCACATACTTGAAAACAAAACATTTTTATATATAATCAATAACTGAAAATGAAAAAAAAGTATGTAGATCACCCTGTATTATTAACGGTAAATTATGTATATTAGTTGTAACAATAGATTACAGATTTTTTTTTTGAATTTGGTACAATTAGTTAGTCACACACTTAGAAACATCGATGCTGATAATATAATTAAAAACTAGCGAACCTTTATAGTGTTGGTTTTGTTCAATTGCGAATGGCCAAGAGTGTCGATGTTTGTGATTGGTTGGTACCTCTAATACAAAAA